>JAQIXS010000394.1:0-48899 GCA_034700785.1 Rossiulus vilnensis | reverse complement strand
GATAACTCGAAATTCGGATAAGTCGAATATTTTTGGGGGTCCCCTGCGACTTCGAGTTATCGAGCTTTCACTGTAATTAAGGAAGAACGAATGGCTGAAATATTTCTTCTGGCCAACAAACCAAATAAATTCGAGAGCGCTTCAACAATAAGCTTTACAGCACTCTTTTATCACAGCATGCAAATGGTCAACAAAGGAATAATAAAACAATTGTTCATGCAGTTAGGGATTGCAGCAAGCCCAAAGGCCTTGCCTTATTTGAGTCCTAGCTCCTTTGATAGCCCTCTTTCGTCCATAACTGGTGTGAAATTGTACCGTTAAATATCAGCAGCAGCACGCCTCCTTGCGCGTTCTCACTCATGCATTTAGTTCCGTCTTGAATATACATAGCGTTTAGGAATTACACTTTTAAATATTACCTTTCCAAATTAGGCATATCGTAGAAATTGTAACCATCACAGGCTTTAAAACCACACACGAGCCATTTCTAAGACGCAATAAGCCATTAAAAAGATGACTAGGAATGGTGTAGACCCAATAATTTTATTATAAAGTTACGCGTTTTAAGCAGTAGGATTTGAGATTATGGTTTTCCGCAATGAATTATCATGGTGAAGGACTCGAAAATGTTATTTTCAGGTTCATTAAGTACAGAGGACATTACTATTCCTCCACCTTTTTTTAAAAAACAAAATTTTAAAAACATTTCATAAAATGTCATTAATGCTAACAGTGGCCGTGTCTTTGAGTCTGTTGATGTTAATCCACCCGCTGTATGATGATCAAAATAGAGTTCTTAACTAGCATAACCACTAACCACACAGAAAGTTAAACGAGATTTATTAAGTGCTTATAAGAGTAGGCATAGGCTGTATAGGGAGATGTACAGAGATGACTTCTGCTATACTACTGTTGGCTGATGCCAAACTATGGGCAAGTAGAAACTGACATTAAAATCAAGTTTGCAAGGACTACCTTGGTCCCAAAATGCTATGTTCTAAATGTAGTCCTGTAGAACGGTATATAGCGGAAATAATTAATTACTTCGCAAAGTTGGTTTCACATAATTCTTTTCGAGATTTCATCAGCGTTGTAATGCTCCTGGAAAGCCTGCCAGTTGGTATTCCAATTCCGGCGCTAATTCCCCAGCATTATTCAATTATTAAACGGCATTACCACCTAAATTGGCTAATGATTATAATGCAGATAAATGAATTAAGTCGCGACCATCTTCTTCGCATTAATTGCGCCAATTCGCCACTCTTACCTCGCGTTCAATTTCCTGCCAGGAAACGGTGAGAGCCAATCGAGAAAGGTGCCCAAAATATAGCGACCGCATTTAATTGAGTATTTAAATTTAGTCCGCAGCTTATTAGGGATTATAAACGAGTGCGGTTTTTAGTTTAGAAATTAGCTCGAGTAGCGGAGGAGAAGAGGCGCGCATGGATACAATAAAACTGCGCATATTATAAAACTGGATGGATACCGTATATAGATATATGGGTGTGCGAATGAAGCCGGGGAAAAGGATATATGCGCTAAGACGGAGATGATGAGAGCGAGTAATCTGCTGTTGCTATCAACTCCCGGCTAATTCAATTATTAAAACTGTTTCCAAAACCCATTTTCAAAGCAGCGGAGTCTTGCGGAGAAAGTCTCGCTCTCAAAATCTTCTCTCGCTCATTTCGCCGACACTTTTAATAAGCATTTTACATACAGATGACTACTTAACTCTGGAGCCAGTTTTATTGGATTTCAGCTCGGCAAGAAATCTCGCATGGCGAAACAAGGCTACGGGAAGGCTGCGAGCGATTAACGGGACCATGTCTGTTTCTGGGGTTCCTCTTTTGTTTTTAGAGGTTCTAAGCACGGGTCTTTTTGAAAAATTTACTTTTACCGGTTTCAGTTTGGGTGGATGGACTCCATAAACGTAATCACCAAGCTGGTGGAAGTTGTCATTTCAATTCACTTTTGGAACTCATTCGGATTGGTCTAATTTGTGTGTGTGCTATTAGACTTCGGAATTCTCTTCCAATTGATAGATATTTTAAGCTTAAAGGCAATTAGCTATATAATTTAGTAATAACAAAGGTATGCGCCCAGGTGAGGTGGTAAAAGCCTAATATATTAGCTTAAAAGTCATGTGAGACTTTCAAAGAGTCATGAGTCTTTACCATAGGGTCTAGAGAAAACTTGACAATTTTTATCTTTTCTAGATTTAGGGTTTATTTTATATTCCATCAAATACCCGTATGCCTACTTGTTGAGTGGGATTTCGCAACTAAGAATTTAAAGAAGCCAAATGGCATGCAGGCATACACCGACATGCTAGAGATTACATGTAGTTATTTGAAATTGGTTCGTTGAAAGTACGTAAATATTTAATTGAGCAACTGTTTTATTAGGCGAAAATAGTTTGGTTTGGAAACGACAATGAATCGCCATGAACAGCATTGGCTATCGATAATTAAATACAATGTACACATTATCAACATGTACACGTACAACTGTATTCGTGGTTGATCTTTCGAAAGTTCAGAAAACAGAAAACTTTAGTCAGCGTGCGAAAGCCAGCAGACAAACGACCGCATAAACATAAAAGATCAGACATCAGACTCACCCCCGGGTCTGTTCTAGGTGAAGGTGTTCATTTTACGCTGCACGAAATCCAAATTGTTCATAAATTAAGCTATTTCCGAGCAGAGATTTAAACGCTAATCACACCTCAACCCCTTTTAACCCTTGCATGTAAACACAAGTCGCGTTCAACCACTCGGAAACTGCGCGTATACATTTCAAGTGTGACGATTTAGGAGTCCCTAAGGCAACTCACGTAAGGATTACGAGCGTTTTACAACGGCTTTACAATTAATAACTATCGCCAACCTCATTTTCAAAACAATCACAACGATTTTAAAGTGGACGTACAAAAGCACGCGTGTAGAATTATGGGACGGAAATGTGACACCATCACCTGTACCTCAAGAAAGTAACTGTGATGCAGACATACATGTAATAATTAAGGGGATGACAAACGTTAAACCATTACAATGGGAAAATTGTGATACACTGTACACGAAACGTGCAACTTGAAGATTTTTATTTTTATTATTCAAGTTTAGGAACAAACTTAAGCTAGTGTTTTGCAGTCATATTTTAATGACCAGGCACAGAAGTGATTAGCTTATTTAGGAACTGTCCATAAAGGATGTTCCTCCCAAAATCGACTTTTCACCCCCACTATCAAGTTTCACAAAAGGGGGCGCTGCTAACGCAAGTGCAAACTGAATCTGAAATGACGTAACGATTGTGTATCGTAAATTACAACTGAACATCTTTCGAAATCGTTAACTTCTGACAAAAAGTCAAGTCTACTGCGCATGTAAATAGTTATCGCTTAAAACTTAAACGGTAACTAATAGGCTACGAAGTTAAACTGTGTTGAAAGTGAAAGACAAACTCAAGAAAAATCCACTAAAGTTACAAATTTTCAGGGTGTGAAAAATGGTGTGCATAAGGGAGAACTCATTCAGCATTTTAAGCCCTGGTTTATGATAATTACTCTCCGCACCTCAAAATATAAAAGAAACAAATTTTTCAACACGTAGCATTTAGCCAGGGGATAAAAACACAATTTGCTCCTGACCTCATCACTTGACAGCAGGTATATTAATGCAAAAAAAATCCTTAAAAAAGACATGAAGCAAGAAGAGAAATCGTCATATTTTCTTGTGTTTTTTTTTCCTTCCGAAAACAAACCAGCAGACATTTTGGTTGTCGTTTTTCGCCAAGCACTTCAACAGCGATGATTTATTTGCAGTAAATTGCTGCCAAGTCACATCATTTTCAGTTACAACATCTCGTGAGTAGAAAACTTTTCCCTGCATTAATTAATACGGATGGAAAATTCAGCGGGAAAAAATTAAGGATGGCTTGCATTTACCATTTACCATGGAAAAAACGCGGATGTGCAAGATCATTAACAAATAAGTTTAAGATCAGAAAAAAGCACGACCCACCCTGTATTAGCGTCGATGCCAATGAACGAATAAATTACCTTTTTCCCCAATGGCTGCTTAATAGGAAAGCACTGACCATGAATTCCATGAAATGGTGTTTATCAGCTGGATTATATCCGAGCAGTTTTTGTTGATTCTTACCCCTTTTTTTCGCTTCGCAATTTTGTATAAAACAACAATAAACAACTTAAAAAATATATAAAGTATTTTACCGCCAAAGAAGAAGACATTTTATGGCCATTTCCGGGGCACACATCGCATAAACTATGTATACGAGTCTCTATTTTAGTGATAATGTGTATATGGGTGAAAGATTTCAGTCAAGTCGCGTTTAAAAATAAATTTTCGTACACGTGGGTGGGGACCGAGGGGAAATGGGAGGGTAAGAAAAATACAAAAACTGAACACGAAGGAATGAGAGAAAGATAGCGATGCAACGATATGGCCGGTGCACCACTGGCTTAATCGTCGATCAACGTTAAACGGCTTTAAAGTACGAAAAGAACCAATTTTCGATTACTGGATGCTGGAAACGCTCCGAAAAGCAAAACAAAAAATAAATAATCGGTATAAGTATAAATAATACATGTAAATAAAAAAATCATGTCGCTGTTCTCAGGGGTAAAACCAATAAAAAATACAGCAGACGGAGAGGAGGCAGCACTATAATACAAATTAAACACTCGTATTGTTAACCTCACAAAGTTTATAATTAACATTCTAAAAATGTTCTAGAAAAGAAAACCTTAATGACCCCTTTACTCATTTCCTATACATGGATAAACGGGAAAGATTTGATATTTTAATGCTGTAAGTGGGAGTGTTCATGAACTTCGAGGGCCTTCATCGAGACTCGTCAAGGAACAAAAGTTCAAGTTTTCGACCGTTAAAATCAGTTTGGAAAAATACTGAAAATAAACGTCATGCGAAACTTTGAAGTATTGAAATATTTTCTAATCAAGATTGACATAGCAGTTATGTACTGGATTTATACTGTTTCAAGTTGTATTTCTGTATATAGTACATAGGCTATATTTCAAACAACCCTTTATAAACGGGACTCAGTACCATGAGACCTATTTAAGAGGAAACTCGAGTTACTGGGACACCTAAGTGGGAATTCTGGGTGTCCCTTGAAATCCCACTTATCCAGGTTCATCTGTAATTGCTAAAAAAAATCTAAGATAAATTGAATCTGCCACTAGTTGCTACGATGCACCACAACCATTTAAGGGGATTTGTTTTGAGCCTCATGCGACAACAACTCGCAAGGAAATCCTCGACAAACAACAACCTAGGATTTAAACCCTGAGCATTGAAGGACACACACGCTGCGCCATCTCGCGGTAAAAGGCGGCCTGGTTTAAAGATCTCAAAGCACTGCGTTTACACGAACGAAATTTACGCTCGTGACGACGTTCGATCCTCCACCTCGAAGAAATAAACGAAGACGACATTTAAAGTTTTTCAAACGCACTTCGGAAATGGCGGCATGTCGTTTAATTTCGACGAAACGAAGAAGAAAAGAAGAAAAAAAAAAACCGTCGTAAGTCGTAAATAAAAATGGCGATAAATACACAGAGCGTTGAATGGGCCGGGTGCGAAGGCAGGGCAGGGGGTAGCCGAGGTGGCAAATTGGGGAAGGCTGTGTATTTACGCGAACAGATATAAATACAAGGACAATTCATAGGAGCTCGGCGGTGCGCATAATACGCAAACTGTTCAAAAATGGCTGCGAAAAAGTGAAAATGTAAGCAGTGGAAACAAACATCGGTAAATCACCGGCAATGTGCAATTCCTACAGATTACTGCTAGCAAAACAAACGTCTACGTTTTGGAGTCTTTCTTTTTTATGCAGGCAGCGAGAGGAAGCTTCGTGACACGCAGTGCCACCCTCTTTGAATAAATACACAAGAGTGAGACCTGTAACCCATACAGAAATAAGGAATTTACAAGCATAAAATAAGTCATTGGGGCAAGCGATCGCGTTTGCAGAAACAAATAAGGCAGAACACGACAAATCGGGAGAATCAAACGCTCGCCGGTGTCATCAGTTTCCAAGGGAACGCGTAAACCCTGTCGGTTTATCGTCATTTTTTTTAAAGATCTCTGTTCTTCGAATAATTTATACACTTTAAATTTCCGCTGGATGAAAAAAAATGCTATATTTAGCGTGTTTCGCAAGTCGAGTCCTCCATTCTGCGAACTGGCATCAGTTCCACGCCCACCAACACCAAGGGGCGCCACAGTTGTGATCCTCACAGTAGGGTCACTTTAGAGACTTAATTCAACGATTAAAAATATCAATTTCATGAATTACTTTTCATTGCTTTTAATCAGTTGACGGAATAACAAGAACTTTGAGAAGTCTCCCAGTTCTTTTTAACAATTTCCTTGACCGGTAGGGTCAGTACTGACCTTGTTGAACTATATCAGTACTTGGTATTGCAATTTCATAATTTTCCATAACTTTTCCGTGTCGGTAAAATACGGAGTTTCACAATACTTCAATAAAAAGTTATTTGCTTCTTCATGTTCTTCTTAAATGGTCAGAAAATTGGTAATTATATTTCGGAAAATCGGCACATTTGAACGTAATAAAAATCCCAGTGAATCATCATTTTCCCATTACTTCTTTAGCAATGTCACGTGTGATGAATTTCCCTAATGATTCCACGTCTTTCCAATTTCCAAAGCAATTCCAGTTTTTTTTTTTCAGGGTTTCAGGAACCTTGACAAGTTGCGAGGTAAGTTTCCAAAATCAGGGATGTACCCAGTCGAAATTCGACCGGACCCAGATGGACATGCAGGCACGTCCAACTCTCGAGGATCGGGGCAACTAACATTTTACCAAAATTACCATTCAATTGTTTCCTTCGGTTTTCCATCAAACGCATCAGCAAACGCCTCTGGCTAAAGGCGTTTGTGAGTTACTATAAACGGATTAGGGCCCCCCAGCCAGGAGGGGAGGGTCGAACGCAGGGTGGGGGCGTAGTGTAAACACCGTGCACTCCGTCGCGCAGTGTAAACACAGCGGCGTGAAAAGTGGAAAAAGCGTGAAAAGCACGCCTGGTTGGCAAGCGGCACCCTGTACAATTAGGCCGGGGCGTCACCCCAAGCCCGTCAACGGATCCAGGGTTTTGCATAAATCGGACGAGACACAGAGCACATGGCCCTACCTGAGCGAAATGGCAAACGCTCGCGTGGGTGGCGTGGGACTCGCCAGTTTCGCTATTTCCGAACGAAAATGACCTCTTCCCTCGTAGGAACAGTTACGGCCGTTATTAACGGCTTATAAATTGATTACCCGAAACAGCACCACTCTGGGCGGGTCGCCACTTCGTAAGGGTTGAACGAGTAAACGAAATCAAAATCTGGCCAAATGCGATGAACCTGAATAAAAAAGCGCTGCTAGGGAACCTTGGGCGAAAAACGGGCTGTCCAGAAAGGACGTCGGAAGTTGCAGGGGGTTGGGGTTTACAAGGGGAAAGGTTCAGGAAATGTGGAAGTCCAATTTCTATAACCTACCCTGCGCTAGAGTAAACAGTTACCCAGTACTCATACCTTGCTATACAGCCGCTCTTTATGCGGTGTTTCGCTGTAACGACCTTTTTTCAGAGGAATCTATCTTGGCCGTATAGAACGTCATTTCTCGATCATTTTTATCTAATACAACCACCAGTACAACGTCATAATTATAGGCTACTTCTTATCTTGGGTTAATCATCAGGGTAAAAAGGTAGAATGCTCGTCATTTAATAATGTGAAGTTTAACAAAAGACGGCATTTAAATTCAATGCTAACGTCATGTTATGTGGAAATGTGACGTTAATTGGTATTGAAATCCGACATCTTTTGAAAATTCCTTTCTGAATAACTAAAGGTCAAGTGGACAATCTAGGATGGGACGTCCTTTATGGACGGTCCCTTAAACAGGGTTTCCACCGAAATTGAATTCTCAACTTCCTTAAATTTTTCCTTACTAATCGAGATTTTTGAAAATAAAATAAAATTACTGCCATTAGGGGTATAAAAAACAATTTAGCAACATGCTAAACAATTAATCGCTGGAGATTATGGCAATTTCAGGTTGGCATTTTATCCGATGAAAATTTCCATAACTTTTCCTGGTTGTTCTTACTTCCTTGACAAATTCACAATTTAAGTTTTCCAGGTCAGTTGATAACCCTGTCATATCTCATAAAAGTTCCAAACAGAACTGTTCATAGCAAACGCATTTCAGCAAACACTAATATACACTCTTAGTTTTCAATTTTCGCAACTAGCACTTTCGTCGCCATGTTTTGGTTGCGCCGAAATTCACTTCCGCCCGGCCCAAATCTAGCGCCTCCGAGCTTTACATTCACAATTAAGCACGGGCATTAATGTCAAAACTGGAATATAAAGTGAGCGCCACGCAATCGAGGGCGTTGGCCAAGATTAGCAAGGATTACGAACTGGACGACCATTTCGCCGAATCAAATCCGACCATTAATAAACACCAGCGCGTAGTTAACGCGCAGATATCTACATGTCTACTGCACGTTTTATGTCCACACACGTGCACATATATGCAGAGGGCACCTTAGCGAGGGAAACACTCTTAGTCATACTCAAATGTCCAATCAATTCACAAGAATCCGAATAAATCAAGAGCTTGCCGAGCCTAGACAACTGGGAGTCGAATTTGCCGCTATTAAAAAAGATTTTAAAAAAAATCGAATGGTTATCGCGATTTAATAGCGAGCACGCCTTAGAAATCACAAAATTGTCATTCTGTCAAAAAAGCGAGAGGGTTTTTTCGCAAGGGCACCAATACGGAAACCAGTTTAAGATGTCAGAATGCAATCTGAATTATCGGAATGACTCCGAGCTGTTGTGAACGCTAATCATTTATTCATGTATACGCGCAGGAGTTTCTGACACGATCGTTTACAGGGAAATATCTCCGGGAGATGCACTTGTCAACAATCTCGATACAGCCATTTGCCAGCAGGTATATTCCTAAAAAATACACCCATGCAATAACAGGCTTCGCCAGTTATTAATAGACTGGTAATTCGCACCTAAACGCCATGGTTACTTCTAATTAGTTACCCACCATCCCCCTTCCATAATACCGTTGGTAAGACCCGTACAATAGGCGTCGTTTTATGTGATCGTGGTATCAGCATCATCGGGTTAATATGTTATCAAATATTATTTTAAAAAAACGAATATCCTCGTAGCATCTCATCTTATAACGACTAGTGAAACCAGGTATCGCCAGATGCGATTAAGAAGCAATTTTCATGTTTATTTGAAGAAACAAAGATTGTTAAAAGAAACAGTCGATATTGCTGACGAATTCGCCTCTGATATGAGACCGTTGACGTAGCTGCGAAACTGAGACAATTAGAACTTAGTCAAGCTGTATTTAGTCGAACCACTAAGCAATACAAATCTTGAAGGGTGTTTTGCAGATTTTGAAGCAGATCAGAGCACGAACATTTTGCAAATAAAAAGTAGACAGGCAAATATTGGTGGAGCATGTTCGTTTATTAGTTTTTAATGCGTCTTATCTTTTTAAAAACATTCAGTTATTGTTATCAAATGGTCCGTGGCCAGATGTGATCACATTGAGCAGCGTTTACATTTAATTGGTCCACATTTCTTGAAACTTCAGGAGTGGATAATCCCATTTTTTTTTTAATTTAAACTTTTTCAATTAGTTAATCTAGAAATACTTTAACTTAACAATCGAAAGCCAATCGATTTCGGGTTGAGAAGGACTTTCTATTACAAGGATTTGGTAATTAATTACCAATTATCTACTTTTTAAAGACTTTAATGACTTACCAACGACTTTTCAAGATATAATGTCAATTGCGACCTTTAACTATACTATGACATTAAGTCGATTTCACGTTCCCTTATTTTAATGATTTCAATAAGATCATATTATTTTAAACTAAGAAATTATAAGCGAAGCGTCTGATTGGCTTGCGTTTACCAATCAAGAACAATATCTTATATTCTTAAAAATTCATTTTGAATGCTTCAGCAACTACATGAGCGCTAACTTTCCATTAACAAATAAGAACAAAAAAGGAACACCATGTCAAGACAGTATCCCCAATCAGGAACGTATAGGCTACATTAATTCATAAATTAGTGTTTGTTCATCACATGTATTAAAAGTGTTCAACCATACATGAACTATAGGCTCTCGACGGCAAACATCAACAACTGGTGAGATTCCTCATGAAAACGTTCTTGAAACTTGTTCACAAAACACGGACGGACAAAACAAATGGAAGGATTTTTTTGATTAACGTTAATTAGCTCCGCCACCAGAGTTGTGCAAACCGTAGTTTTCACTCGCTTAATTTCCCGACATCCGAACTAAATTTCGCAGGATTTACGAGCATTCGGTCCATAATTATCATACTTAAGGAGTCAGTTAAATATGAATTCATGACACAAGCCTGCGCCCACAGGATAATAAACATAAAATTGCCAATTTGACATGCATTTTAACCAAGTAGTTTTGAACGACAAGCATATTTACATGAACATGGATGTATACGTGATCCAAATGGCTAATAAAAGTGATTTCATGCACTAAATATGGCTAAGCAGGAGCCCAAAATTAATAGCGAACCAGTTTTAAACAAGCGTGTCTGTTAGTGGTTGCCAGAGAAAACAATAAGCCTAGCATAACGCAAATATGGCTACCGTTGAATCATGCCCGAAAGAAGTTATTAAATCAACTGATACAATCTGTGGTTCAATTCTCAGACTGCGAATAAAAAAATTATAAGCCTATCATCGAGATAAAAGGCAGTGCCTCGGTTTCACTGCATGACGTCATGAACGATGATTGGCAATCAGTGGTTTAACATCTAAAGTTTAGCTGTAAAGATAAGTTTAAAAGCATTGTTTGATAAACACGAAATGAAAATCTGAATTTTTTATCATGACGGCATTATCAGAGTCAAAATCATTACACAAAATACTTTTAAAATATGCACAAATGCCAGAAATATTCAAAAAGTAAACATTTTAAATCGGGCTTTGAAGGCATTGCAATTCCCTGACATTGAATAAAGGTTAAAGATTTACAGGGAAACATATACATGTATAGACTACTTTTAAGTGCTCTTCGTTATATTAGAAGCATACAAAAGTTACGGGTAGGCCTATAGTGGTTTTGCTTAAATGAAGGGGTGGTCCTGTATTAGACCAAAGACGTTCCTTCAATAACGCTTTCAATATTTCTAAGCCCATTTCTTATGAAAGTGTTGACTAAATTCACAAATTTTTGAAATCTAGGAACTGTTATCACGTGTGAGTAGTATTTTCCAAAAAATTCGCCATTTATGTTCCGCTCTTTTGTACTTTATTGTATACAACAGCTGTATTAACTATCTGGAAAAATCTATCATTTTTTATCTATTTTTTTCTAAAGATGTCCCCTTCGATACTCTTTTTTTTACGTCGTTTTAAGAACAGCATGCGCAAAATGATGAAATTCCCCCTCATTTTTCAATTTAAATTATTAAACTGTAACAATTAATTCTGGGCGTTGTTTGCGGGCTCGATCGAGATAAATAGAGATAAAAAAAAATTGCAACTAAGCAACAGACTTTCTTATAGACCTCCACGCATCGATAATTGAATGCCGAGATCTGCCTAACAATTTGTTATTCTCTTAGGCTATCGTTATAATCATTTAACACAAAATAACGTAGTCGCAAACTTTGCGCCCAGTCTTCATTTACGTCTAGCAATACAGTTTTAGCACAAACACGTGCATAAAAACGTGCCTAGTTAGCTCTTCATTGGAGCTAAACCATAAAGAGTGCAGTGCGATCGATAGCTTAGTCTATATATGGGGTCAGTTGATCAGTTCATTCTGCCCCGTTAACTGTTGTTAAACCAGACGATTGATTTTGCATATTCGCTGATCTAGACACTTCTCTAGTGATCTAGTGATTGGACACTTCGCTTATGAGGTAGAAATGGAATTTATTTCGGTTTTTCCAGGAAGATCCCACCGAAGGGCACTCAGGTCCATGAAGCTAAACGAGCGGAAAAACCAATGAGCTCCACGCAGAGCTAAACAAGCAGAAGCAACGACCGAATCATCAATTACCAAAAACCAATATGACCTTAGCTATAAGGCCGGAACTGAAGTCCATCTAGCAAACGTCTTACAGACGTTTATAGTATAGTCAAATGTGCTTTAGTTGAATAAATGAACAATCTTATTGCTCAGTGCCAAGTTCAGCGTTATCTCACTATGTTTACAACATGTCAATTAAACAGATTGTCTGTTGACCTTTGCAAGTTCCACTGACCACAGGGGGCGTTGTTAACTACCCAGTACGCATAGTCAAAACGTCCGATTGAAATAGTTTAAGCTAGACAGGCCAAAAGGCTAAATCGAGGAGATGTATCTACTTGCAATTCAATTCAACTCAGTACCCTACTGCCAGCATGGATATTCCATATGGGGGTGGCCTAATTAAAAATATCCTAATAATAATTCAATTGAACTCAGCACCATATGTAGCAAAGATTTGCAATGTGGTATTTTTTTTTAATATTATGTATGGCATTCAAGAAATAAAACACCCAATATTATATGGATCCGAACGTGCTCCGATTCCCATAAATTGGTTTGAATGTAAGGTTCTACCACCTCGGGAGTTTCGTTGATAAATTTCCATAAAGATTTACCATTTTTTGGAACACAGATCTACTGGCACATGTAATGAGAAAAAGCATTTGTTCATACGGAAACGCTGTTATAAAACCTTTTTCAACCATCGCGTGCCTAAAGTGACACCCCATTAACTATTACTGCGTGTTTTTCCAATTAAATTCCATAATTTAAGCTGCGTTCCTTCATAATATTCATTTTGCTTTGGTGAATCGCAGTATCACCTGGAGAGCGTCCTCTATGTCCTTATCACAATGACCCTAACATAATTCAAAAACGTCTGATTGGTCTCGTCTGGAAGACCACGTTAATATCCATAGGAACAAACAATCGGTCAATTCCTGTTTAATTTCGCGTAATACCATAATATGCAAATTGCGCTTCGCCACACGTGGAGGGGAGGTTAGAGGGCACTGCAGAAAAGGGACAGGGCGAGCGTAGCAAATGCGCAATAAAATGCCACTGGGGGCAGATTAGGAGGTTGGGCTTCGGTAGGAGGGGGGGGGGGTAGGGTTGGAAAGCTGCAGATATTTTGGCAAGAGCCATTAGGTTGCGGAGGGTTCGTGGACTAGAACTAGAAACTGTTTCCGGAGTTGTCCACGTCAAAAATAGTCGTGACGGTGTGCACCGAGCCACAAAGGGGAGCACAAAAAAGGTGAGAAGCCCGGTCCAACTGGCGGGAAGGTCTATTTGTCCCCAACTTTCCCCGGGTCGGTCCGAAGCCAACGGCAACACCTGCCCGACCTCCATTAAAATTCACGGAGTCACTCAGCCTCATCAAAACGGAACTAGAAACGGCGCGCGCCTGGCACGAGGCCTAGCTCCCCCTCAGATCACACCCCCCTCCCCAGACACAGGTAATAACCCCCACCCCCTCCCGCCGTACACGGGTACAACGGCCATTCTCCGCATTGTAATGCAACGATGTGCAGAAGCAGACGTACTGAGGGGTTTGGCGGAGAATTGGGCTGCAAGAAAAGCGTCCACTATTAACAATAGGGAGAAAAAAATCCACCTTATGAGGGGAATTTGGAAAGTTCCATCACAATTGATAATAATAATTCTGATAATAAGTGTGTGCACTTTAGACTAAGTGTGTGACTACGTGATCAGAGAATCCATTAATACGGTACAAGAATCGTTAAATTAAAATAAATCCAGAAAACAGACTTGAGTTGCCTTTCATTGTTATTACATGTCATATTAATCTTTAAGTATTATTATGAACAAATAACCGACTAAAATAGGGTTTTTTTAAACATGAAAATTATAAATTTATTATTGTCTTGAAAAAGAGAAAATGAAAGTGCAATACACAGTTTTTATAAGCCATGAGAATTATTTTTAATAGACATAATAATATTTCAAGAATAATACAGCAGATAAAAGAGATGAAAAACTGAAGTTGTTTTTATCTCATCATCCTTTACCAGATGAAAAAGCTCTATTTCAAATTCAAGTTGCATAAAAAGACAGTTGGTTCTTGCAGAACTTTTCCAACGAGCCCAACGACACGGGTGCCAGGAAAGGGTCTAAAGACTTAAACCTAACGGCAAACAAGAGTTTAAGAAAATAAGCCATTCGAGTGGTTTTTAAATAAATGCTAGAAAAAGGACCTAATCTCTAATCCGTGCAATATTATTGGGCAAATAAAAAAAGCCTCGAGTCGCGCATACATGTACGCGACTCTACTGACGTTCAACTTTTTTGAATCTCTTTATTTACGACTGAGGAGAGACGGATACTTTCAAGGGGAACGTGTCGTCACGAAGCCCTCATCTGACTTTTTTCTTCAATCACTAATCGTAAATTATTTTCATCTATTTTTTTATTGAAAAGTTCCTTCCTAAGGTTAAGTGTAGGGCTAAGCGCGCAAACACCGAAAAGCGTAATCTATGGCTTAGTAAAAAACTCTTTAATCTGAACAGCCACATAAGCTCTGACGCAAAATAGCCTATACCCGTGCAATTTAAGCTATAATAATAACGTGAGCTGAAGTTTGTGATCAGTTTCACGCAAATGTCCTGATTTTCCGATTGAAGCACGACGTTTTTCATCACGATAATTTAATTATTGCTGAATCCAATTATTTGAGTGATAAAGTTTAAAAATTATAATCGTGATACAACTGAAGAGTGGATCATTTGAACTTTTCTTACGACCAATTAAGTAGACGAAACGATAAAGTAAAGATAAATGTTATTTGACTTTTTCAAAGTAACCTGTTTGTTTCAACAGATATAATTCAGAAATTAAAAATATAATCCTAGTGTCATTTTTATATCACATTTTGTTTTTTTATCTCATAATAAATAAAACCACCAGATGGGGAGACAAATTTAATTCCCTTTAAGTTCTTGTAATATTGTCATAGACATCACAGACGATTATTACAAGCCCCATGTCTCTGACCAGCGAACTGCAAATCTGTACCAGACAAAAGATAAACTTTCAGCTATCTTAACTACATGTGTATGTATATGATGAAGCTTATCACGTAGTTGAGGATATAATTGACTGATAGCTTACATTAAAGTAAGTTTATACATGTGTTTCAAGAGTTGCAAGGCCGTATGTTATTAATGCACGCTGAAAATCTGACAAAATGTTACAGAAGGGTTGTCAATAATATTATGGTAATTTCAAGAATGCTAAGCCGGATGTTTACAAGCATATAGACAAAAGTTTAAAAACATGAAACAGACAAACTAAATCAAGTATAATGCTGATCAATTAACAAAACATACCATATTCGCCAATAGAGGTTAGAATGCATCTTGAAATTAATATTGTAAGGGATTTGTATAATTTTTAACATCGAGTATAAACTGTTGACAAAGTAACAACATGTTGAGTTAAATTTAATATGCTAATTGTAATGATAAATGCTATCAAAGATTGAGCAGCTTAAGGGCGCCAAATAGCAGTTAACAGATAACGAGATTATGCTGTCATATAATAGCAATAATTTTTTTAAAATATCTTTCATCGCTTACATTTTTAACGCTCGGTTAGCAAATAAATGGTCTTTCGAATTTCTGTAGTATCTTTAGTTTCAGTATCATGATACGTTAATCCGAGGAAATGGTGTTTTACCTAACCTTCACCAACAACAATCTTGATCGTTTGTCGAGATAAAGAGGAGGTTTTCTTTCGAAATGATGATAAACCTTGTACATGTATTTGCGTGCAATGATGACAACTGAGAAAACAATAATTAACATAAAAACCACGTTTTGAAAACGAACATTCAAGTTATCGCCAAGTTTCAAGTAAATTTTACATTTTCCGGCTTAAATGCCGTATATTTGTGATATTATATTTAATAAGATTTCTTTCAGCGACCACAAATGACGTTTTTCAAAGAATATACGTTAATTGGATAAACTTTTCTTCGTTACTCCTAAAAAATAATTTCAGTGGGGCTGAGCTACAATATATTCCATGACAACATACAGTACTGTACATGTGATTATGTGAACATTTTAGAATAATGAAACATATCAACATACATTTAATTAATTTTGTAGCATAGTGCCTCACCTGCCATATTTAGCTCTGTCATTCCATTCTGGATCCACCACTGTCTCTGACGATAAGGATTTTCATAACACAAAATCATTGTTGCAGAGTCCTGAACATGAAGTTTTATATGGCTCATCATTCTGATGGCACATCTACTGTTGATCATGCAAGCGCAAGAGCATTGGCCGAAATGCATACACCATCAACGCTATCAGATTTTCACATTTTAATTTCTTCAATTAATTGTAGAATCCCAATATACGCAGTTATCGATTTATTGGTGTTTAATACTTTGCCCATTTCATGACACACAGATACTCATTAAAAGAAGAGGAGGATATAGTACCGCATTATGACCTCGAACAAAATTAAGCTTTTATAAATGTTTAGACGTTTCGTAATTAAAACATACATGTAGGAAAAAGGCGCTAAGGAGTCTCTGTTCAGTGCGTTGCAAACCATAGTAAATCACCGCAGCTTAAGCGTAGATTGCATGCTGAAATTTTAAGTTGTCATAAGCAGAAAAATCTAAAATGGCGTCTTTTTTTGGCGACACGTTGTCATATGGAGGGCCGAACTCCCGAGTTTTGTAGTGCGGCTCATAAAAGGCAAGCTGGCCACAGCAATACGTGTTTTATAAGTTATACAAGCGAGGAAGCATGGCTTATAATGGGTAATATCCATAAATTCGGCTATGGGCCTCTTGTGTACGCTTGTAAATGCGCACACGTACGCCAATTTTCTTCCCATATAAATTAGCATGTGGGGCCAGCTGATGATGATGAACTCTATTAGAAAGTCAAAGTCGACAAAGTTCCGAGGGAAATTACACGCAATAACCGATTATAGATTAGCTGACATGCCTCGTTTCGATGAACTACGGATAGCATTTTAATGCATCTATCATCAGGTTTTTTTTTCTTCTTTTTTCCCCTCCCAGCGCCTAAGACATGCAAATCAATGAGACCGTACTTAAAATCTAATCACTGGCAACGCTGCGGATCCAACGCTGCACATAAAAAACATTCCGTAATCATTAAACTTTAGAAGATGCCGGAAAATGGCATAAATTTCAGACGGTTTTATCACTGGCTTACACCGGGGGAAAAAAGCGCGTTATCTCCATGTCGGACTGCTTTTAATGCGTTCGACGGAGCATCCGGTTCGGGCATTAACATAAAAATTAAAAATTTTGCCAAGAAAAATGATCGTTTATGCAGAATGGGTTATAGTCACTTTTGGATTTAGTAAACGATTGAGCATTTTTCTAGCTTTTATTAGGCACCAGGTTACTCCTCAAGATTTCAGGAAAATAAAAAATGTCCAGGTTACCAGCAGTTCTTTATCGGAAACTATTCTTCAGTTGTTTAATGCATCGATGCATCAAAGCAATAGGTACAAACTTATCAAATGAATAACAAACATGTACGTGTTAATTACTAGTATGAATGTTGGCATATTTTTAATATGTTAACTCAGGGTTTGAAATTAATGGGTGTGTGATGTAAAATGTATATACTTTTTTCTGAATAAATAATGTATTTGTAAAACATTGTTTAAATAATTAATATGTTAACATTAATTCGATACAACAACTGACCAGAATGCCAATAAGCCTGAAAGATGGGACATTGAAAAAAAAATCGTGGAGATTTTGAGCAAAATAACGAGCGATAACATTAATGCAATCAATCATATTATACAATAGAAGTATTTATGCACATGGCCAATTAAAATATATTACAAACAAAGAGGTCTTTGCATTTTGTGCGACTCGCAAAACTAAATTACACAAATGTTAAATATTTATAAAACCGAGCTTTAATTCCCAGAATTCGGTAACGATATGAAGCCTGCAACAGGCACTTTGAGCATTCATCAATAAGTTTTCATTCGGTTAATTAAGATGCATTCTTGGAGAAAATTGCATACGAGGGGGCATAAAAACTTAAAAATCCAATTAGCAAGTAACGAAAGCTGCGTTTCGCCATGCCATTTGCATTTAAAAAAAACTTTAATAAATGCGTTTTTCATGATATTTTTTGTCGCTTTCCACGCTAATACACACACGCATGCTACATACAGCGATACCCTGAGGGAAAAGCTTAAAAAGCTTAACCAAGCGAAAACGCGGTAATTATAATGTGATGATAGAAATTTAATTATTTCGCGCGCATGCATGTACAAATACACTGTAATTTCGAAGTTGTCAAATAGGAAATGTATAATTTAATTCCGAAGAAAAAATAATGGAGACAAAAAAATATTAAATTGGGCATGCCAAGCTTTAAACAGCGCAACTCCTTGATAAACAATATAAAGTGCAAACTTTAACAGAAAAAAATGGACAATTTTTCGACCAATAACAGTTATCAAAACCTACTAATTGAAGTCTCACTTTCCAGGCATGAAAAATGTTTGGCCACCCATTTTTAATTTAAATTTATGATTTTCGACCCAGAGTCGAAAATGCAATCTTGAGCTCATTTGGTTTCGATGGTCTCACCCCCACTTACATCGAACACATCTAACCAAATTCCTAAAAAATGCCAATATAGGCTACTTTCGATGCAAATTCACTTACTCCCACCCTCCTCGACGCACCAAAAGTTAAACAGCGACGGTGTAAACTATTTCGGGAATATTTTATTTAGGTTGCCCATGGTTGAAGCGTACATGATTCAGGGGGTTGATGTTGAAAATGGCGTTGTATAAACTGCACGACTGTTACATGCAAACAACGCCAGCCCTGGCGTAATATCGCAAAATGGTTTCATACATAAACACGCATTATTTTATTTATCAACATATATTTTGCGATGACCCTGGACGTCGCCCACATTTATAATAAACGTAAATCTTTCCAACTTGTCTTATATAGAATTTCTATCCTTTGAAAATAAAAATGCTAGAGGGTTTGGCCCGATCCATTGACAAGGTTAACAACTTGCCAAGAGACTCCTAGCACTGGCCTATTGTTGTTGTTCGCTATGCGTTTTTTTTAGCATTTTGAAACGAAGCCAGCAATATCGAGCCACACTTTGATTATCCGAAAATTTTCGCATGCAAATTACTGTGGGCCAGTTTTCCTTGGCAGGGGTTATGATTCACTGTCCAAATCTGCACGCACGATTTAAATGACATACAGTATAAGTGAATTTCACTTGTTGTTCGCACACGTTGGATAACTTTGGTGTACTATTAGCGCCTTCTACTGTCCTAACCGTATAGATCATAAAGAGTAATTGTAGCGTTTCCTGCCCAATATACATGTACTCCTTGTTAGAAATGGCATAGGCCTAAAGAATGTTCGAGCATCTGCCCAAAGATTCTTAGTGCATCTCCTAAGATGCTGGAAGGAAAAAGTGCGTTCCCCAGTTGACAGCAAACGCCAGTATAACCATCAAAATATCCATTGCCATGTTTCAATTTCTGGGGACAAAAGGTTGACGCCTAAGTTCTACATGAGGCTCCATAATCAAATTATGGGAATTTCAGCTAATGTCATGATTGCCTTGGTTCATCTGAAATCATTTGCCCCATATCGAAATCATCATTGCATGAACGTGGACTGGTTAATGATTACACAACGTTGATCTACAATGCGTTTGGTAATTACATTGCTCTGAACACACGCAACTTCCATATTCTCAAATAAATATAAAACGTGATAGAAGTTGACTTTTCCATGAACTAGCCAATGGTATGGACCAAAAGGCAGATGACAGCGCAGTAAATCTCGTGAAATTCACAAAGACTAAAAATAATATTATACTATCAGATTAATGAACGTCGAGATCAAAGCGAAAGGTCAATGATTTCCCGCCACGGGCCATGAAATTTGCGAAGCATGAATTAAGATTATAATTATAAACGATGGCATGCTTTTAATGTGACGTGTGGAGATCTCGTTTTTACCACGCTCTCAGACGTTGCCCGACTATATGATTATTATTGTATGCACGAGTTCATAATATTAAGAGGGTTATATAAAAAGCATCCCAAAATCAAACTCATCAAAGCTTTTGATATTCCTAAATTGTTAACGAACAAAAAGTGCAATGATTAATGCACTCAATTTCAAAACAGATACGCATAGATGTTGATTTATATATAGGGGAAATGGGTACATTTTCGACACGGGTGGCCTCACATCCCAATGCCCATGGTGCATTCCGGGTTACTCACAAATTTTCGACCGGAGCAACCAAACCACACACGCCATTTAAATTTTTAAAAGTACACATTGTTTAAGAACTTCCTTCCGGAAATTCATCCGGGGCCAGTACTACAGCTTAGAGTAAAACGCTTTGTAAAATAACGTCACAGAAAATAGCATGTCAAACTGTTTTCAAAGTTGGCATTTAAAACAATAGCACACATACCAAATGCCTTTAGTTTGATTTTATACTTCTTGTATTACTAATTGCAAATTAGTAACCATAGGATAGGTAAAACTATAGGTACATATATGAATTCATGTACATGCGGTTACTACAGAAGTCATCCGCTTAGAAATGCAGTTTTATCGCACAAACAAAACGTCCGTTCAAGCGATTGGAGAAAGACGACAAAAGCGAGGCTCAAATTCTCGGAAAATTTCCAACGCAGACAGTCTGGGATATCGAATATCATGAAAATTATGAGGAAGATAACCGAGATAAATGTAAAGTGAGCAAGTTAGGACATGGCCAGGAAGAACCGGGGTCATATCTTTTTTTGTAATAAGAGATTTTTTGACATTTCAGAGAAAAAGGTGTTTTCCATCATCGATGAGCAGGAACAGACTTTTGGCAACGTACGCGAGATAATCTAACGAAGTTGATTGCGCGCCACATTGCCATTTTCATTGACCTGAGAGACGGCACTACCAGCTTATCCTACTACACACGACTTATCAGGAACGTACATCAAAACCAAAACGTCCATAATTTACTCTAACGCGCCTCAAAAAGGCACCAGAATATCAGTAGTGTACATCAGCTACAACATCAACTAGGGACATTACTCAAGGACAGAGGCTAGGAACATGAACATTGGCAATCACACCTAGGGTATTCTATTAGTGTGTTGTTCAACAACGATTAAATGATTCAGTGTGAAATATTATTTAAATAATCGAAAGTCAATCCGGTGAATATGTATTTGTTTGTTATTGATTTTTTCAACTCACCAGAATATTAAAGTAAGCCAATCTAACAGGCAAGAAAAAACGCAAGCTGAAACTTATCAGTAATTAAGACTTGTCAAGTCACCACGGTAATCTTTTTATTTGATCGTAAGCGGTGGTGAGACATAACTGCTATAACAACCAATATTCTATTCAATATCTTGTTTCGGAAATATTTGACAATAGACCAAATGTAACAAGCCGAAAACGAAGTGATTTTGTTTTTTTTACCAAGAAGCTACAGCTGTACCTGAACACTCAAATTAATAACACGTTGGATTTGTTATTTGTAGTAAGCTAGCAATATTTGATAATCATATGAAAGTTTTCCGATATCGCCTTTACACGCGAAATTATGCACAAAGTAAAGTTAACGTATAAAAGCGATTATCTTAATTGGGCTTTTAGGAATAGGGCTATACATTAACGTAAATGACGAAAATACTGTCTTACCTGTGACATTCCATTATCAGCCGACAGGGGAGCATAAGACACGGAATAATTACTTTTTTCTGAAAAAATCAAACAGAAAAACGCACAATTAATGAATGCTACGCATAAACAATGATAATTCGCTGCATAGGGACAATTACGTTTAAAGTGAAGACACGGAAGCCAAAATGAGCCTGCAGTCATTTGTACCATCTTCCAAAAACCTAACCTACTAATCGTGCGTAACATTCACTGTATTCTTAAGAACAGTTAGAGACAAAGGCTAGTACAGTGTTATTGCTAATATAAACATACGCATAGCGCCAGATCCCTACGTATCCAAGTCTAAATAAAGCGAAAGTCAAGAAAAAAAGGTCAATTAAAAGCAACATAAGCCGACTGTAGAGTTAAGACGGAGTTAGTTAAGTTGAACGTATACGCAGAATTTTATGATAATATCTATTGACGGGGCGGCCACACAGACATATGCCGTTATTTAACAAGAAGATAACATCTGTTTAAGAAAAATGAAAAAAATTAGACAGTAGCTGGCTCGAAAGCATAAAATGCAACTAGTACTCAATGTATTCAAGCGCGCACCACACATTTAATGGATCCATCTACGCTCATTTGCCCATTGTTTATTCGTAACAATTTTGGCGTTTAGCTCTATTTTCTCCAACTAATTTCACTGCGGTCTACACGAAAACGACAAAACTTTGGATGTCAACATTGTAATATCAAGCGAGAGAAACGAAAAACTTTCCATCCACTTTTAAAGTGTGCCAGAAGTAGCATAACTACAATTTTATAAAATGCTCCTTAGACCACAACACAACAGAAAATATTAAAATTTAGATAAACGGTACACGATGGTATGAAGAATGTCCAAAGTGGGGAAGCCATCTCTAGTAAATTACTTCAGATGACACTATTTTGCTCAAATGAAGCTTGCTTAGTATTAAGGTAATTATTAGGCTTAAAGTTAAACGCAAGCGCCATTTGAAAGCCTTAAAATTAATTGGATTAATTTGCTAAGGCTCAATTAATTGGCCCCGTAGCTATTAACAAATAGTTTGCTATATTGAAAATTAGCGGCTTTATATGATAGCTTCTTAACAAGAGTTATGCCCAATTAATTATTATCCGTAATTTGCCCCTACACTGTATATTTTGGTTTTTGTTAACAAAAATAAGGACCAGCACAATATACATGTAGATGCACAGCATCTCTACGTCCAAGCTGCCCTGAAATAGTCCACTGAGAGAAAAACAGCAGCAAATTTATTTCCCAGAGATGGCGAAACGGACTAATTATTTTGGATTTCTGTTCACAAAATGGGCCTAATTAAGAGCTCGGAGCAGAACGAAATAATTGGAAACCAGGGCAGATCTCGCGGACAATAACCCACAATTCTTAATTGTTTTCAAGATGCTTTTTTCGTTTTCTATTCCTCAAATTAATCATTGCGAAGAGCACTAATTCCCTTCGAGAAAGACAAAAAACAAAAATGTTTCTTCCGAAATCACTTAACGTAAAAGCGAACTAGCCACCGGAACGGCTGAAGGGAGCCCCTCATATTAAAAATATAATTCATAACCCCAAGGATCCTGTCGTGCAATTTAGTTAACAACTCCGTCATCTATCAAATGCATTCCTCATCTTTTTTTTCTCACCCATAACTAGCGTGGGACAACCTGATGCTATACTGCGAGCTCATATTTCAAAAACCCTTTAACAGCAAAGTTTCCTGCTAAACTTGTCAGAAACAATAATCAATTTGTCATTCTCACTTACACCTAAGAAGAGCATCATTAGCTTAATTAGACGAAGAGCTATTGAACATATAAGCGTATTTATAACGACTAGGAGCTTGCACGATTTATTCTGATTTCATAACTTTTCCCTGCTCTAAGATGACATTAGGAGATGCTTTTATGAACAATCCCGAAAGCCTTGGAAGATTCTTTGAAACGTAAACAAACAATTGTTATCATGACGTTTGTCTTAACAATTTTACGACTTCATTATGAAGCTGATCCTGGCATGTGTCCGGAGGAAAACTTTGAAAAATGTACCACGAAAACCAAAGCCAATAGTGTCATTGCATTATACATTATTAAATCGCCTTACAAGAAAGATGCAAATAACCTCCAATATTAAGTTACCAGAATGAAATAAACGTCTGCTAATCTAATCACTTTTTCACATCGTGATGAAATTAGGACTTTTCAGTTTTCCATACCAACTGATCACAGACTGTTAAAATGTAGCATTACTGGCACAAACTTCATTAGTTTCAAGCACTTGACTGCATGAAAATCAAACACAAAGGGCCGCTGCTAACAGCATGCTGATGGAACCGAATTGGTTCCCATAACGTGCACCTGATTTTGTTAATTTAAATGATAATGCAGAGAAAGAATAAACTGGAAATTATAATAAGCCGATTTACCGCTCGTGCAAAGCGTAATGACGTCACTGTAACCACCACGTCAGCCAACATGCACATTAGTTATGCACAGGTTCATAGTTCATATAGTTATTTCAAACAGATATGGCTTAACCAGACAATAAAAGTCTAAGCCACATTTGGGTCATATTTATATACGTACGCAAGTATGCATGCAAATGCACGAACAAGATAATGATAATTAAAACAACTTGGTAATGTAGGTCTTAATTATAACAATAAAGATAAACTGAAAAACGGCACAAAAACAGAAATTGCTGCGAGGCTAATATAGACTAATATAAACATTTTTCATACTAACCTCTATATTTGAATACCCTATCAGATCGAAATATTAAGTGCACCTTATCACAGTTACATTAGAATTTAATCAAATAAAATCGCCGCTAAAGGCATGGTTTGTTTTACAACATGCACTTATTTGAAACTGACTACATTAAATTTATTTGCATTAACGAATCGAACAGAATAATAAGGCTAAAACTTTACAAGCAAGGTCAATGGGTAATTATAAAATAAAACTGACCATAAAACATAAAAAGCCGGTGCTTTAAAGATAACTCAGATGGTCAACTCGATAAATGCGATAGTGTTGCAATCAACTTAAAATTTATTCTTGCTCATAGTCGGCATACAGCGCCATCTATGGGCATGCAAAATGTGAGTTCTCCGAAAATATGCAATTACAAGAAAATGTAGAAATGATATTGTTTCAGATTATTTAAAATCACATCGCATTGTTTTGAAAAACATGCATACCATCTAATACAATATCTAAAGGATTCTGGAAGGTAACTATTTATAAAGTTCATCATCAATGGAATTTCAAAACATAAGAGTTTGATGGATACAGCGACGAAGGGATTAGCGGGAAATTCAAAAACGTAGACTCAATTTTAATTCAAATTGAAATTGACATCTACTGTACTAGAACATACAAGGAAAGAACACCTGTCGGTATCTGACGATCACAAGAATTGTTTGTCAGCAATCTTAACGCAAACTAGTTTTGTATTTTTAATTTGATGCGCGCATGCGTAGTTGGTTCCAGCCAACACATCCCCGTTACCTGTTAATTAAGCTCGTTAATATTTATTTTTGGGAAGTTTCATCCCCGATACCGAGCATAGCATTCTTTTATATTTTCCCCAATTGAACATGCCAAGTTTCGTATAAACAGCACCTGTCTAGAACTACAAATCTACATAATAAACACGCGCTTAGTAAATGCAATTATAAAACGTATAAAATCAGCTAAGACAGGCCCGTGTAATTAAGGTATTTTTATTGGATAGCCTGCAGGCTGTTTTTAATATTTCACCATTCCAATAATACTACGTTGATGCAGAAAAACATCTGCCAGTGAACATGTCCTAGAATGGAAAAGCACCATGTACGCATTTCCAATCAGATACACCGTGCACGTACTATTCGTTCAATTGTCGAACAAGTGTTCGTAATTAAATATTTGATTCCATCAATAGACGATCGACGCTAGAGGGTAGAACCTGACACACGCAATAAATGACCAACGCGTGATAAAGTAACGTGTCCTCAACCAGCCTTGTGTCCCTTGCGCAACTAACATGTAATAATAATAATAATAATTAAATTTTATTCGAATTCGAAAAGGTATGGCAGGGTTTAACAATATAAACACTTACAGCCAACCTGTATACGAAATCAGCTTACGACTTCCTATTTGAATGCAGGGTTCCATTTTAGACCATTCAAATTAACGGAACAGTTCCAGATGAGAACTTTCGAAAACAATACAAGCGGTCAAATGCGTGAATAATTTAAGATTTCTTATGAGCAGTGATTCCGAATAGAAATGCGAACTACAACAATCAACTAATTTTCAAGAATGCAACACAACAAAATTCAAAAAACAAAGAAACTTGTGAAGATATATCAATGTTATGAAGCGGTTAGATTAAGGAAGTTGCTGAAGACTTTTCCCCCCAAAGTTATGTTATACTTTAGGTTGCCGTCATGCGATCTTTAGTCCGCGACATAAAAACGTGATTTTTTTTACTTAAGTATAAAAATTGATTTATTTTTTGTCCGGTTTCGTCGACTGAAGAATTTACGAAGCAACATTATCGATTAACGCGTAGCATATTGCCGGTGAACAAAAAAGTAACGTTCCGATTCTACCGGAAATACTTCTTTAATCATGCTGGCAACATTACGTCATCTTTAGATCGGGTCTATAAAAACGGACAGTGGTGAGCAGAGTAAACAATAAAACAAGAACAATAGACAGTGGCGGTAGTAAAAGGCCTCGCTTTAATTGGCATGCATTCACTGTATACGTGCTTTAACTGCTCGATTAGTAAACTTGAACAGATTGAATGAAGACGCTTGCATTCTTTTATTTAAATAAAAAATACAAATTGCCAATGATTTGTAATACTTCGTACGGTAAAGTATCAAGTCGATCGAATACATACTTTCAAGAGGGAGATGCAATTACTAATTTTGTGTTTCTAATCCAGGTCTAGTTACTAAGAGCATGAATATTACGATTTTTTCTTTGATTTCATTAGGTTCAATCTCCATCAATTTTCGAAATTTCGCGGCAATATTTCATAAAATTAAGTTTGCAGTTGCTTGATTCTCGCAGCGTATACGGCAGTACGTCGATGGATTACAATCATCATCAACCATCCGCAAACAACTTGGCTCGTTGTCATAAACCTATGTACGGTACATTTAACCGTGAATGACCTACTCATAAACCATGTTTTACAGCCTACCCAGTATAATGTATTGCATAAAAAACACGCACAAATCTACATAATGAATGAAATCACTTTCATGTCAGGCCATTAACTTTTCTTTACTTCGATGTCTATTTTTTTGCTAATTACCCTATTTGCAATTAATGTTTACAAAGTTGGATAATTAGCTTCGCATGCTGTCTTTAAATTGACGACCACAAAACAACGATTTAGGCGAGGCAAAGAAATGTCAAAAAATACCCAATTGTAGAAAAATGAAATATGAGTACGGTGCAGGTTCAGCGGATCACAGCTAGCTATCGTTGATCAACAAATAGTACTTCTAAGTGGCTTTTTAATGCTCTGATAACGACTCTTGATTATTTTTCATGAGAAGAAATACTAATTGCTTCAAAATTTTATTTAATGTTTTAACAGTTTTTGCTTGTGTGGCTGAACGCTTTACATGTACGTTGGTAGAAATAGTCCAATTTTATCCCCCATCCCCCTCACCAATCACTTGCTTACTTTAACTATGTTAACCATTTACTTATAACTGCGAAATAGCTCACAAAAAGGCTGATAAATGGCAATAAAGTAACCATTATGCGTGATGCCCGCCCGTACAAAATATATTCTAAATAAGAAAAAAGTTATGACCGAAACCATGATATATTATTTCCCAAGCACGCAAGGAAGTGTTCACCAAGCAAGGTATTCCTATAGTACAATACATATTTCACCCATTTTAGGCACGTTATCTTTTCAATTAAAATACTTTAAAATATCATTACGTACACGTTGCCATGAAACCAGATTTGTGTTAAGTATTAAAAAAATGTCAATAAATATATCTACAGGTTGAACAGACTAACTGGAGATAAAGTATACATGTACGGGAAATTGAAATCGAGAGATAATGATGCCTACATCAAATGTCTTATGAACCGCATATAGCTTCAAAATGAATCACCTAGGCTATACCCATTGTAACTGATAATAAACTAATAGCAACGCAAAAATAGGTAATTGAAATCACTATACATGCATATGATAAAAATGCACACCTAAAATTTAGGCAAATGACTAATGGTTTTACCCTGCTTGAAATATGAATAAACCACAATCGCCTTTTATTTCAAGTTAAAATATTAACAATAAGCAACACACGAAACTCAAAGAGGAACTCGAGAGTATAAAGAGGTTTAATAATGCATGAAATATATCATTGTTGAACGCTTCTATTTACTTATAAGAAAATAAATAAATCACATCTAAAAAAAACTTGTCGATGTGCTTGTCCAAAATGATTCGCAAAACCAATTATAAAGATGTCTTAATTTTACGAAAAACATATCCGGGGTGCAATTATTCAAATCAGACAGGTTTATTCTTTATTACAATCGCACCCAGTAATGCATAGCTTATATTTAAAAGCGTAGCCCTTCATTTCGGTTTGTGGGCCTTCTCTGCCATGCCAACTTTAGATAATTATATAATACATTTTTAACGTCGTTTTGATTTCCTAAAGTGAAAAATGGCACCCTTAAATAACTAGAATTTTTAACTTCTGAAAACTATTGCAACATTCAGAACTAGGCCATTTACATAATTTCACAAAAAAGTAGCCAATGCAGGCGCTTAGTAAATCAAAAACTAAATAATTTATGCGACAGGTATTATCATTTGCGAAGAAATGAACATTCATTTATGACGGTGCACGGATTCCTTATTTTTACGAATGTCAGATTCCAAACATTAAATTGAAGTACTTGACAATGTAAACGCAAGTCTGTTCTAGTTAAAAAGAAGTTTGGACGAACAGAAAATGAAACTAATTGCTCTAACACAAGATAACTAATTAATAAGTTCAATAAATTATCTTGGGTTACTTATTTAAAGTAAATAGAAATAAGACGACAGTTCTTACAGCCGATTGCACAAGTATGTGATAACATTGTTTACCTATAATTACAAGTTTCATAGAGATCATTAACACCCGTTCTGCCCCCCGAATAACGTTAAAGAAGAGCTATGGGATCATATTGAATATTTATGTTTCGACACGTTTGTTTCTTTACCTCGATAATTAGAGAGCAGATCAAATATGATTTATTCAAAAGATGTATCGAATTAATATTTTAAAACGTTATCATCACTTTCTAACATTTTTATTGTCACCCAGTTTCATAACGATCGCTTATTTAGCAGATGTGATCATTGCACCAGGTGTCGCTTCGGTAAAATAAATGACATTTTATACTAGGTTTTTGCGTGTGGGTGCTTTTTCTAGCTTACGAAGTAATTCCCGTTAGCTAATATTGTGTAACCAAAAGTTGCACTTAAACCTTTAATGATTCGCAAGAATTAGAGAAAAAAGCAACTTATTGGGTCTTGGGAACGAGAATAAATACGTCCGTGAATTTAACATCTAATGCAATAACAGGAACTACTTTGCGTAATATTTCGGGAAGAACTGATAAACATTTGCGACAGTAATCAGTAACACTGCATCATACTCTTTGACTAACAGACTCCTTGGTAAACACGTTTCGAAAAGTTTTCCTAGCACAAAAAATAATGTCTATTTTTAAGGCGCAAACAGAATTTGTAGTTACACAATGAAATTTGTGCCACTGGTTAACAATTTAGTTTGTGTCAAGACTTAACTGAAAGCTGATCGGAAAGGTGTCATATTAGGAAACCAAACTTTTCCTAAGACTTTAACGAGTTTTGGTGCATCTTTAGAACCCAGCTTACACAGACTACAGTAATCCTAAAAGGACCACAGCAACCCATCTGATCTTGAGCTATCCCAACCCACATTTGGTGGATAAATTGGCTAGCCCAGTAGCATAAATACGGGCACGGAGAATATGGAGGAATACGGTGTACTTGAATGACACTTTATAGCGTGTGTGCCAACTGTGCGCTTTTTTCTGTCAAAGGAAATAAAGCACAATAGCACCGAGTGAAGACCGAGCCTCAATGTACTGTTAGGCTGCCTCCTGCATGCGATTTTGAAACTATGAGCACTACAGGTAGGCAGGCATACGTTTATCTACGTGCACAGTAAGCTACCTTTTAATTACTTCAGGAAACTGAGAAAAGCACATTTTGTAAACGGAAAATAGTGTAAAAGCAATGCGAGATGGCGGTGGGACTTTCCACATTGATGACAGGAAGCTAAATTTAGGTTCATGGACAAATTGGATTCTAAACGTAAAGATTTTACAATGTTTATAGCGAATGCATTCCGCAGATGGCATTTACATTTTCTTGCCAAAAAATACACGGACCTATAATCAGCACGTTTACAAGCTATTTGCCTTACTTTCAATTATTATGGGGTGGAAGAGGGGGATTTAACTCAGCCCAATTGTACATCGTTTTCGACTTTTTAGCTTACTAGAAAAACACTAATTGAAAAGTGATGAGTTTTACACGTCTAGGGCCCAGCCATTGACGGGGTCAGCAATTAATGCACTGTTTCCAACGTTAGAATACATACGGCATTCAAAGACAATGAGGCTATGATACCGCTTTGTTATTACATCCCAGAGCACAATGCTGGTCATGGAATAGTGGTCATATTGAATGTCTGCTCACTTAAACGGTTTAGATTAAAATCTTTGCGGCAACAAAGTGGCCGTAAAGCGCAATCGTCTGTTCCCAATGGGAAGGCGTTCAGGAAACAGGTAGGTTAGGCCTACGCGAAATGAATTATAGCTGATGATGAAATGCAGATGCTAGGAAGTTAGTTACCTGTTCTGGGTATGGCATTGCCGGGCGAAACAGGCAGACTGCCCTTGATCAGGTTAGGTCAAGATCGAGACGTCAACAGAATAACCCACGATTGTTGTGAGAATTTGCCTTGTGATTGACACACGTGTTTATTTCTAACTAATCGTCAATTGCCAAATAATAGGAAAACTATTTAGGATGCATATAGAAATTAATTAAAGTGGACATGTTTATTAGGGGAATTTATTAACAGTGTCACCACATCCTGTGTAAAATAATCTTTTGAAACAAGACGGAACTTATGGAGATACATGGTATTTTGCTTATGCTACGCTTAAAAATTCCCCACATCACAAATGACATTAGTGATGTACTGAGAGCATAAAAAAGATTTCATCCATACACCAAACATGGTTCAATATACAACAGTGGGTTGGACATGTCTTTTTTTCTATCACCAAAACAACTACCAGTTGCACAGTATTTGGGAATTTTATGAAGTCTTCAGTCATCAATGAAAAAATATCTACTGCCTAGGGGTTTCCGTAACCCACTGAGTTACGCCACTCAAGATAAAAATTTGATTAGTTACATCATGCAATTGATTTCTCCCCCTCTCTTATTCCGACTGACACGTCGTAGAGGACCTTTACCTTGATTTGGTAGTGTTTGAAACGCAATAAAACAGTACTGAACTGATACGTCAAGAGTTAACTTATGCGACGAAGCACTTGAATCAGCAAAATAAAGAAGAAAAAATGAAAATATTTTCACAACTTAATAAATTATAAACGATCAACAATTAAAAATAGACTAAGCTGAGGGAAACACAACCTTTGTTTGTTTAGATAATTAAATTTGAAGTTAATGCAAGACTGAAATACGTCCATACATTGAATAGCTTTGCTGCAAAACAAACTCAATAAAGGATTCAATGCAACTTGTTGATAATTATAGGTGTGCAATTCTTTGCAACGTAAACGAATAGGTAAATGGAATACGCACTTCCATAACCAATTTTTCTTCCTATTCAAGATATCCAAAGATGAACAGTTTTTCATCTTTCTTTTAAACGGAATAGGCCTATATCTTTTTTCAAACAAGTACAAAATGTTGGACAAGCATTGGCTACGAAAAATGTCAATAATGTATAGGCTATTTTTTTTTATCCGACTTATTTGAAATTACATACACCTTGAGATTTCATACCTTTTAAAATTATAAACGTTGATGTTTTCAAGTTATCACTAGTATGCATAAAATGGGAATTTTATTTCGTAAATATTTTCTTACATTAGATTTAAATGCAAATAGGACTATTATTAGGAAAATTTGCTTGGTGTCTTCGAATGGTTGCATCAAATGCCAAATCAATTAAAAATCGTCGTCATCCAACTATGCATAGACGTCAGCAATAATGCGCAAGGTGGTGAAAGTGCACCAAATATCAAAGTGGTAGACGATTTAAAATATTTTCATTAATTTATAGAAACAGACAAGGGGGAAGCAGCATATCTTAGGCATGTAACCCAGTCATAACCGACTAATTAAGATAGTGCATGCAGCTGAAGATTTGGTGAACGAAAACTGTCCCTACATAAGCATCAACTTGTCAAATATAAAGCCCCCATCATTCAACATGTTACCACGACAGATTGTTAAGCCGACATACATGTATCAAAAAATGAAAATAGCATGCTATGATTATCAGGTAAACATTGACTATAGAGATCTTGTAGGACGTTTACAAAAACTTCAGGTAAGTGACAACTATGGGTCCACAATATCACGACCGCAGCGAAAGTTTTCTTCATCGTTTGCATCTCTCTGCCGTTTCGCAAATTTGCAAACGTAATCCTGAACAACACAACGTCACATTGCAGGGTTATTGAGTAAGTAAACGAACGATGGCAATGTGTAGCAGTGACAAGAGCAAATTAAAAGTGTTTATTCAGGAAGCCCCCATCCCTCTGGTATTCACATGCATGCTTCGCAAAATTAATAGTTGAAATCGCTCGTCAGTTGCGAAGACAGATCGTAAGCTGTCTAAACTTAAACGCCCTTGTCGAAAAGTTCATCGAAATATCAACAATAAGGAAGAAAACGGGATAATATTGCGTTAGAACTTGAATGGAAGAAAACAATGCGGAAAGCCCATTAGAAAAGCGCGATTCTTGAAGTAAACCCCATCTCGACACCTTTGTCCCAAGAAAGGTTATCGGCACGTCCTTACGGAGGAGAAGCTAGGGAAAACGTCGTTGTAGTTGACGGCAAAAATAGAGAATAGTTGAAATGCTATATTACCTTGTTGTCTGTTGGCGATCTTATTGAAACAGTTTTGAAAAACCTCATACAAATGCAGCGGTTCATCATCGCTGGTCGCCATTATAACCATGAATGTTTCTGCGCTCAAGCCCCGCACTTTAGACGAAACGCTTTTACCATTGGCGGAATCCCGGACCACAAAAGAAAGGGCAAGAAAACGTAAGGAGACGCGCAAACTTGAATGTCACTTGAAATCAACGAAATGCACGCTGTCAAATCAAAGAGTTCCAGCCAGATATTTCCGTAAAGTAAACCGAACGAACGACAAACTAAAAAACCCCGAACTGTTCTCAGCAACCATGCGTGGGCACCATGGCATTTCGATTTATACGTGTGTCTGAAGGATAATGATTGTCGCATTATATACATTTTAAATTCATGTTCAATTTTAATTTTGATTTAAAAAACAGCCACCTGTGATGTCAAATTCTCAACTATAATTATTTTTTTATATATTTCCTGAAAATACGGACATATTTTACTTCAACGTTATACAACAAGGTGCAAATAGAAATGAAGTTATTGGGGTAGCTACTGACGCGCGTTATGGCATATAAAAGTTTGGTTGGGTAATTCTATTTAACATTTCGATAATTTATGTCAGCATTGATTTTGGCACTTGACTTATTTAGTAGTTTACAAAAAATGTTGTCAATATTTTTTATTGTGTATGTTGGTTACTAACTTCCAATAAGCGTTGCTCCTGTGGCCTAATGGATAAGGCTTTGGTTTCCGGTACCAAAGATTGGGAGTTCGAGTCTCTCCAGGGGCGTATTTTTTGTTTTCGTAAAAATAGAAAATTTGTACTCGATAGGTCTTTGTTGTCAGCTGGCGCGAATTGCATTGACCTCTGGTAATGTCAAAAAAAAAGGTTAACGGCAAGTAAAAGGTGAGTACGAAGCTCCTGTGGCCTAATGGATAAGGCGTTGGTTTCCGGTACCAAAGATTGGGAGTTCGAGTCTCCTCAGGGGCTACTTTTTTTTCACAGGATTATTAAAAATGTCAGGCGCAATTTGTCCATTGCCTTATGCTAATGTTTTTTATGTTAATGATAATTTTAAACGTACTTCTTAACATACTTGATTAAAAACCTTATTAATGGCTAGAGGGAGATTGTAGTCTTACCTGGGTTAGTATTTTTAATACATACAGAAATGATGCAAAAAGTATGTATTTTGTGCATTGAAGAATTAAAAGTATGACAAAACCACTGAACTTCCAAACAACTGCTAATCTAATTTTGAGTCCAAATAGTTATCTTGTTTTATGACACCAAAAAGTTTACGTTTAAGCTTTTCAATTATTTTATTTTAATTTGAAAAATGTTCAACTAATATTGATTTTCTTAATGTACAATCATTTTTTTAGATCCAAAAGTTTATTCAGAACCGGTTCAGGCTCAAAAAGCCCATGACATTAATGCATTAGTTTGAACTTCCAACATTTGAAAGCATTTCAAGGGTCTTCAATGACTTTCGCCTTTTTTTCCAGCAACCTGCAATAATAAGGTGAGTAAATTAAGTCTAGTACGTTTTTATAAAATAATAAAAAGGTAGTCAAAATAAGATTAGTGTAATCTGCAGAAAAACTGTTATAATCAGCAGAAGCACCATGAGCAGCAGGCGATAACAAACTGATGCAGTACACTAGGATAAATCATTCCACACTTACCCTTTTGAAATCACCCATATTGGTTGCATTTATAGGACTTCCAACAATACACAAATAATCAATAACAGTGGTCTCTGTGCTTGCTTGATTATCCTTCACAAATATCTAGATAAGTGTTCAAATTACACAATTTAAGTGTTTTTATTAATTATTTGAAGCTGTAACCACATATGATTATATCTTATTTACCTGCAAGTTTTGCACATTTTGGAATTTTACAAAACGCAATGGAACAATTGATCCATCTAGATCCTTGGTTTCCAATCTGACATTTGAAAAAGGTCAATATTTTTGTATTACATGAAAAATATTGAAACTCAAAAGTACGATAATAAAATAGGATTCTCACATAATCAATTGCACTGGCTCCATGCTGTCAGCTTGATCAAAATCCAGTGTCCTTGGTTGATTAATGAACAACTTAATTGTTTTAGGTCCTTTAGCTAAACAATGAAAGGACATTAAAATAGTGCTTAAAACTACAAATTTGGTTTGCTTAGCACATTAAAAAGTAATTCTAATTTTACCTTCTGGCGCCTTTATTTTCAGTGAATGAAGTTTAACAGGTTGATTAAATGCGATGGAAAAAATAAGCTGCAAAACATTCAATTTTAACCCTCATTACTATGAATGCATTATAAAAAGTTATCTAGGTAGTGGGGTTCATTCCAAGTCAATAAATAGTTCTAAGGTCACAGTAGTCAATAACATAAAGAGAAATGGAAAAACTCAATCATGGCTGAATTTCACAACACCTGACCTGGCATTTTCCTGGAAATAAGTTTATTAAACCACGACAAACCTGGGATTAAAACTTGCAGCTCCCAAATGAGAGGAGAAAAGCTTTATTGATCAGTTAACACAATTTGGATAATGGGTAATTTGCGATTGGATAATTGGATACTTTGGATCAGAATTTGCACAAAATGTTTCAGGAGTGTTTAGTACTTCTGACCCAAGAAAGGAAGCCTGAATTCACGTTCAAATGTGTGCTACATTGCGAATTTAACTTTAATAACATAGCATTAACTTTCCTTTCACTTAATATGTAACTCAATAACTAAACATTTTTTCCTCTAATTTGGAAAACTATGCTGCAGTTTAACGATCTAAAGGTTGCTAAATTTCTACTTTGCTACAGCATTATGATTATTTAGCGCCATAAGGAATTATTAGGTCCCCAGATAACTGAATTTTGTGAATTTATGAAATGAAAGGATTTCACTCAGCTTGGCTATTCTGTCTTGAGATTTGATTGACAGAAAAATTTCATTTGCTAATGAATGAACATCTTTATTTTGGATATAGCTTAACTACTACATTTTTTACCAAATCTGAAGTTGATAAACACAGCTTTAAATAGGTGAGCTTTATAGTTTACCATGTATTTTTCTCGTGAAATGCATAGGCTATTTCAATTTTTCATTCCAAATGTTTAATTATAAGTGACTAATTCACGATTTATTTTTATTCATTTTTATTTTTTCAGTAATTTAAGTCATAAACAGGCCTATGAATCCACTTAGAAAAATAAATCAATTAAGTAAAAAAGTTTAGCTAGCATGCAGTAGGAATTAAGTTCTTGAAATAGTAATTACCTGTTCATCACAGTCGGATTCCAAATATCCTCCAGTACTTTGTAAACAGTTAGCAAAAGGATGTTCATCAGATTCATTAAGACACTCGCACCCTGACTTGTTCATGAAGAATATAAGATCCATCTAACAAACAGGCCAAATTTGTATGAGATACAGTACCATTCAATAGCATAGCTTGCAACAGTATGTAAATTAAAAGAAACCATACATGGCCTGGAACTCCAACATCCCCATCGCTGTTGCCATCATCTCCAGCCAGATATTGCTGAATTTTTGTTTCCAGAACTGTTGCATCGGCACCAGTTATGCGGTCAAGTTTGGTTTTATTGCGAAAGAAAATGAAAGTCGGCATTGCTGTGACTCCATTACCAGCTGCAGTCTCCTAAAAAACAAACCGACGTAAAACATCAACGACACGACAGGCCCACTGAAAAGCTTGGTGGTAAAAATCACAAATCTTTCATTACTTGACAATGATCCACGTCCACTTTGAGAAACACAGCCCTGGGATACTTCGTGCTCAGTTCTGCAAAAATAGGAGCAATTCGTTGACATGGTCCACACCTGAAAAGTGCGGTAAATGAAAGTGAAGCAATGAAACTTGCGATGATGCATCAAATTTGAACCGCATTCCAACATTGGGATTACCTACCAGCTCGCTGTAAAATCAACAACAACTAACTTATTTCCAGCGTTAGTTAATTCAACTTGGAACTGTGAATCGTCCGGAATCACTTTCACCAGGGACATTCTTAAATTGAAAATATTAATTTTTCAAGAAATATAATTTTAACAGACACAAACTGAGAGGTTACGAACTGAGTAAATGAGAATCTCATTCTGGGCCTGGCCTCTGGTGGTGGAAATTGAAAAAAGGCAGTCCATAAAATACCGACATGAGATCAAGGACTATATTCCTAGCCTACATAAGTGCACCATAAACTCTTATGCTATTTACACTGTATATTCAAACCATACTAGTTAGCATTGTTAGTGCCTCAAAAATAATAACGAAAGACATGTACAGAGCTCCTTAAATTAATTTGCAGTGCATTTGGATTAATACTTTGAAATAGAAAACATCATTGTTTTAATAATATCTTCAAAAACAAACAAGCTATCAAACAGGATGACGTTCCTAGTCTTGTGGACATTTTTTTGTGTTACAAAATCATTTTACGTCGTCAAAATAAAACAAATAAAATTAACAAAACGATAAAATTGATTTTATTGTGCATTTTTATTTTTGTTATACAAATATTTTTAACAAAAGTTCAGCACATATATAAAATAGTTATTGTGAGGTAATAATTTTGCAGATTATTCCATAAAGATTAAGTCCATACATCTAGTAGGTAGCGCTTTTCATCTTGCATTTTTCTAATGTATGACTGGGCTTCAGACTCAGATAAGCCTGAAAATAGAAAACATTACATAATGTATCAGGAAAAAACATGCCTGAAATGACAGCTGAAAAACGTATAAAAAACATCTACTGACCCAGTTCTTGCTGAAATATCTGGAGTAACGTCACTTTAACGTCTTGCGCCATGCCTTTTGCATCCCCACAAATATAAATCATAGCTCCTTGCTCATGTATCAATTTTGTTAATTCTTTTTTGTGCAACCGAATATTGTCTTGAACATATTTTGGAGAAACGCCATCGGTTGTCGCTCCATGGCTGTCACGTGAGAACGAAGTGTAAAGTTGAGTCAAAATGCAACTTTGGATCATTTGTTGAAGAAAATCCCTATAACATTAAAAATAAATGTTTATGCGTTTTAATAAAATGATTATCCATTGTCTTTTGCAATTCAACACACATCTCAATCTAACTAAAACAACCATAAAACTAGTCCCAGCCCAAGTTCTCTTATTCTCTATAAACTGTGCTTACTTGTATAAAAAATCGTGATCTTTGTGTCTGCAACCATAAAATAGCCAAACGTCTCCAAAAGTAGAATCTGAAGAATTGCACTTTTGCCTACACCTTAAAATTAAAAAAACATTTACATATTTATTGCAATTATTTCGTCCACTTCTTAAATGGAGATTTAGTCTAGTGACTGTAACGTACCTATGCTCTAAAAATCCAACAAATGGTGCTATTCCTGTTCCTGATCCTATCAGGATGATAGGGCGATTATTATCAGATGGTAAATGAAAGTTGCTGCTCTTTCTCATAAACATCGGAACCTACAGAGCAATTTTTTATCAATTTGTTTATATAATTAAAAAAGCCATATTACTTAGCGCAATAAACAACTCAGTTACCATTATTGAATTCACTGCAGACAGAGACAGCTTCTGCATGGCATTTTCAAGATTTACAGCGTTTTCAACAATAGGCAGATTATTATGTGACTCTGCAATCTTCTGAAGCCAACCTGTAGAAACTCCTAAGCGATGGTACGACCTACCACTCTCAGCAGGTATTTCAACAACATTAAAAACAAATTTTATAAGGTTTGGATTAACCATTGGGGAGCTGAAGAAGAAACCAATAAAAACGTGTGGAAGTTTGGTTAATAAGTAAATTCAGGTCCAAGATCCAAGTTAATTTCAACTCACTTTGCAATGGAATAATATCTGGGTTGTAGAGCTGGTATATTTTCTAATATAAAAGAATAAAACAACACACGTCAACTTATCTTGTTTTTATTAATTGTTTGCAGCAAATTAAACTTACCTAGAATGCATTCTACAGGAGGCTGACACGAAGGGAATGCAATGAGTAAATCCAAGAGCGATATCATAGGATTTATAACAAATTTGGTGTAGTCATCTGCTCCTTGGCGACTACTCAACTCTTCTAAACGGCGCTTATCCTTCTCTTCAGATGCATAAGTTGATAAAATACGGAGAAATTTCTAAAGGGCAAAATTTGCATCATTTCATCATACAAATACGACTACAAGTTCTGTATAAAAGCAGTATTACAATAAAGTATTAGACATGTCTTACTTTCTTTGGTATCGACCTTATATCACAGTGCTCAGAAAATAAACTGTACAAGGTTGTCTTTGGAGGAATGTGTTTTGGAAGTTTCTTGCCCAATGTTTGAACGATTTTACATGGAAATGACTCTTGGCCAGTGAGATTCAACCTTGCACAAAATAAAAACACAAAATTATAAAATCAATCAGTTTGCATGTCATCAGGTATTAGTAAAAATCCTTAACTGATCTAAGCAAATATTTATGTTAAGATACAAACGTAAAATACATAATTTCCTCAGGAAAACGAATAAAGAATTTTACTTTCAGGCATTAAACAAGACTGGCAAATAATTACCGATTTAATATTTTTCGAACCTCTTCCTCGTCATTTGGAGCAAAAATTCCAATGGAATCACCAGGCAGGAAACTATGGGCAGAGTTCTGTACAGCCGCAAATTTATGGAAACATGGAATTAACCGAATGAGATATTCATTGACCAAAAACGCTCATGAACAGCACAATCGAAACTTACTTGTATGTCTATGCTGATTTCCAATACCTTCTTCACCGATTCATCCTTTGTAAGTTTAATGGCAGATACTACAGGGACATGTGATATGGAAGATATCGCAAATGGAGGAAGAGTCCTTTCCCAATCTTGATCCTTCACAATTGGGGACTATTGGGTTTAGAAGGGGTGAAAACAGCTGATGACAAACTTTATGAAATTAAAATCCAACCCAAATTTTAGAAATACTCACAGGCGTGGGAAGATATTTCACTTTGATTGTGTAATCCGATGCAGTTGGTATAATTAACTGTGCAGAGTTCAAAGGTTCAACGGAAGTTGTCAAACTCGGAATCTCACAAGAAAGATTCACTGACGGTGAGTTTGTGCGTTTGTCGTCAATATCACTTGCACCAATGGAATTACCAGCAATTGGTATAATACCCTGTGTATCTCCACTGTCCTTTGCATCTGATGCAATGTCCATACCAGAAGCACTTTTATTAATGGCAGAAATTTCCATTCTTATCATATCAGCAAACAATTTTGCAGTGGAAACGCCGCATTCTGCGGTTGCAGACTTGACAGCTTGAGTAGATACAGTTTGAGTTGTAATTTTTAGTTCCTTGAGTAACGCTGGCCAAAGTTCCTCTAACCAAGGTTCTGCAACTACTTCAATACTATATATATATACGAAAAATAAAGAAATTAAAACACGTGTAAATTGATACTTTTGGCTATCTTGTGTTTCAAAAAAATCCGCAAAGCTAAATTACCCAACGGCGTCATCGGCAAAACCAGTGTCATAGAACTTGGTAGCTCCCAATTCAACTAAACGCTTCTCGAGATTATGGCTGCACACACAAAAACTACTGTAGTTAGAATCGCCCAAACCTTTGGAAGAAAAACAATTGTTTCTCATAATAAAGTCCTAGCAAATTACAGTTGGTAGATAAAAAGATCTGCTGCAAGATATTTACATACATATAGACAAAACAGCTCATATAAAATGGGTTAATCATAAACAATTCCAAGCCTACCTAGTAAGGCAAAACGGAGATTTTTCAAAAAATTTTTCGCCAGTGATCGTTTCTTCAATCTCCTCCAGAACTTTTCCATGGTGTCAGGAGGCTCGCCATCTCCGGTTGTAGACACCACAAACACAACACACGACTCATCCTCGATGCAAAACTAAAGGTCAACGTTTGAGTTAATTATTAGTGAGTGAACAATTTTAAATGCAATGCTAGTTTTCACTTTGCGGCCAAAACTTGCCTTTTTTTCTGTGAGACTCAAGCAATGTCTTTCTGCCACCAGACCGTGCTTAGGAGCGCTTTCTTCGATTTCTTCGGAGATTGCCTGAGCTTGTCCAGTTTGAGAACCGTACAAGAGTAAAAATCTACCCACTTTTCTGCTCATTTCGCGATAAAATGGAAAAGAACTGGATGATCAAGAAGACTTTGATATACATAACGAAAACTTTAGACCCACGTGTACGCTATTGAAATCTTCTGAAGCAGAAATAACTGCAAACCTAACATCTGTTCATAACGACGCTTTTGCTAAATGCCACAAGAAGACGTCTGCAGTTTAAAAAAACTTCATTACCGAAGTTGTAAGGGAGAACTCACTGCTGATAATCATTCAGTATTTCAAATATGCAGGTTGGAAATTTTGATTTTATCTTATACGTTTATGTAATTCCTCGCTGATTTTTTAACTTAAATGGTTTTACGAGTAATTATAAAGCAATAAACCACTTTCCGATACATTGGTTGAGTTGGGGACGTGGACGTTTGGATTTACCATATTGTCTCATCTGTTAGTATAAACCATGATCATGGCATAAACGTAAACTGTTTTGGATCACAACTATATTTTGCCATGGACGATATGCATGGGTATAGATTGCAGTGTCATTAAAATACGGGAAGGGTACATATAATGTCAAAAATTAATTGCTTGTCGTTGCGATTATAGTGGTTCATCTAATGTCAAAGAACCTGAATTACATATATATATCAACTACAGAAATATTTGCCAGCATTTTAGTGATACTGGTGATACACGTATTTTAAGTCATAGTCTAGGATAGGATGATCATGATAAAAGCCATTTTTTATTGATGCAGAATGACCAGGACATTCCCATTGACATTCACTCGAATAAACTGCTGGACTGGCTGGTAAGCAGACGCCACTGCAAGCGTGACTGGACCATTGGAATACCTACCATTAGAGAAAAAATCAACAATGCCATTCAAGACATGCCAGTTCACCCAGAGCTTACTAGACTGCTTTCGGGAACTCGTGAGTCGATTAAAGATAGTGATCTCCGACCATCTTTTAGAAACACTCTTAAGACAGTAAGCTTTGATTTTGTACAGACATAAATTACTTCCACTGCTTGCGGATCGTGGAATTACTAAAAGAAACCGAGTCTGAAAGCAAAAATATTTTTGGGCGATACTCTTCGCAGCGAATGAAGGTTTGTTACCACACTATGTAATTACATTTCTGCAACAAATGCTGACCCGAGTTACCTTTTTTTAGGATTGGCAAGAAATTGTAAGCTTATATCAGCGTGATAACACCTACTTGGGTAAATTAATCGTATAACGTTAGTGGTGAATCCTGGAATTGCAAATGTTAACATTTCTGTCTAATTTTCTAGCGGAGGCTGCACAGATGCTAATAAGGAATGTTAATTATGAAGTCCCTTCATTAAGACGACAAGTAACCAAATTGCAACAGATTCAGCAGGTCATTACATTTAAATTTAACTAATTTTTAATGTATGTGAAACGCAATGTTCCAAAATATGCTTATTCTGGGTTTCAGGAATGTGAAAGAAAAGCGAGCGATTGTGTTAAGAATGCAAAGGAATTACAAGAAAAGTATCGGTCTTCATGTCGTCAATTAGGGATTAAGGTAATCTTAAAAGAGTGCTTTATTGAACACATTATTGTAACCATATTGGGCATAACTGAAATCTTTTTGAATTAGGGTGAAAATATCCCTGAAGAGTTAGTTGAGCTAATGAAAGATCTACCTGGCATTTATGGAGATATTATTGCCAAATGCAAAAACTTACTTGAAGTCCAAAACTATTATGGCAGCTTTACGGAATTTACGCTGGGAAGGTATAGTCTCAGTTTCTACTCTAGTTATTTACACCAGTGGTCCCCAACCTTTTTATCGCCGCGGACCGGTCAACGTTTGATAATTTTACCGCAGCCCGCTGACGGGGGATGTTGATGGTTTATATTTAAGATTATTTTGATTAAATAATTTCAATTTAATTGTATTTAAACATGCCTTTAAAATAAAATACAGTTACACAAAAAAATATGAATATAATGTGATTTAACATTTTAACTCACTAGAACGCTAAATCAATGAGAATAATTTCATGTTCCTTGGGCAGCCCGGTACCATTTGATCCACGGACTGGTACCGGTCCGGGGGTTGGGGACCACTGATTTACACAATTCATGACACTTCATAATGCCCCAGTTATCATTAGAGAACTGGAAGACAGCAGCAAAGTACTACCAATGCTGACATATATGATGGAGAAAGGCAACACTACTATATATGAGTGGAAATGTGGTAAAAAACCTAATGTGATCGAAGAGCCTACCTTTGAGGTATCTAAACAGGCTTTAGAGAGCAATGCTACAGATGATGCGGTACTACACATTATTAATTTATATCCAATATTGATTTTGGAATCCAAGTTTATATTTTATTTCTTCCATTTACAGATAGACTTTGGGGACACTGGTGATGCCATTGACTTTGGAGACAGCCAGGTAAAGAAAATCACTTAAAGCTTAACTGAAATATTTCGACACGGTCTAATTCAGCACCTGGTTTTCTAAAATTGTCTTATCAGGAGATTGACTTTGGTGATAACAGCACTGAGACTACTAGCAATGATGAAATCAATTTTGACATTTCTGTAGAAACTGGAGAAGGTACTGATTTTGTGAAACCAAAAAAATATATATATTGTAGCCTCGTTTTTTATGGTTGGAATTAAAAATAAAATTATTATATTTGTCTTTCTGGAAGGCGAAACAAATGGTGTTGCACGAGGAAATGATGCATTAACCATTCTAGATGAATCGTCTACAAGAAATGCCTTTTTAAATGAATTATATGAGGTAAAAGAGTTCAATAAAATGACTATTTTTGTTTTATACAAAATAATAATTATGTGGTTCCTGTTAAGCTGGAAGCCTTTTTGGAACAACGACTGCATGAAATGCAAGTTGACAACGATTTGCTCTCAGTAAGTCAGTTTCAGTCAGCACCAACAGTTTTACAGTTACAAACATCCCAGTCTGTGAAGCACATGCTAGCATTAGTATCTGAGATCCTCAAATGCATCGGTGATATGAAAATACAGAAATTACTTCTAATTAGAGCTTCACCAAGGTCAGAAATGTGAATTATGTCCAATTGACCCTTATCATAATTGTTTCACATTACCAATACTATTAATTTGCATTACTTTAGTTATGTCACTCGACTAACAGCATCACTAAGACAGAACATTTCTATTGCTGAAAAAATGTTGCAACAAAAAGAAAATCAGAGCCAGAAACAGAAGCAAGCACTGGAAGAGGAACAAATACAATTGCCCAAAATCGACCTGATTGTGCAAAAGACAAAAGAGTTGCAGAAAAACGTAAGGCTTCTACTTGGTTTTCTAAATAATTGCGATTTTTTTTTATCAATTTGACATGCTTGAATTTTTAAATTTTTAGATTGAAAACGACATTTCCAAGCGTTACAAGAGTCGACCTGTGAATTTAATGGGAGGCGTGAATACATTATGAACTAAATATACCATTTTGTTCATAACAAACAAAAATTATTTGTTGAATTATGATATTACAATAAATGTCTTTATTTCATTTTTGATGAGAATAAATGGTTCTTAAATAGATGGGAGGTACTTCATTGCTTAAAAAATTAACTCGTGTAATAAAAACTTGGTTATCAAATATTGCACAGGTTGACAAAATGGCGAAAACGTCAAACTGTACTGATAAAAGCCAAAAAGTTGGTTATAGCTACTACTAGGCCTATATACACGCCCATTTTTCAGTTTCAACTAGAGCCATTGATAATAGATTTAACCACATTTTGCATTCATCTTTTTGATAGTGTTACAATATTTGCTAATTACATATAACATATTACATGCATGCATTAATTCAATGATTATGTACAGTTACCTTTTCTTGCCATAAAATAAGATTATAAAGGTTATTTTAAATAATTCGTCTGCAGGGTCATGCGAAAAGGACGTCAAGTCTAGGGTAAGGAGGAAGGGGGGGGGTTTGCGAAAATCAGACACTGTCTGACAGTCTGGGACAGAGGAAGAGGTGTTCAAGGAAAGTCTACGTCCAAATAGCTGAAATAATATGGAATGAACTGATTGAGAACTAAAATAAAACATTCTGGTTTGCTGCTGTGTGGTTGAAATCCTGTATTTATGCCTATAAGTATCGATCAGATGCTTATAAATAAAGTTAAATTAATAGTATGTACATGTATTTTGTTCAATGTAATAGTGTAAATTAAAATCAGACAGGGTGAAAGGAAGGATTGAAAATCATGAAAATTCCAGAACTAAGCAAACATTAGTTTAATTCACAAGTGTTTTTTAAGTTCCTCAACAATAACAACATCAGAAAATCTCAAGAAATACAACATGGAAAGTTTTATTTATTGTTCAGGTTAATTCCGACCCAAAAGATTTCAACGTCCACCATGCAAAGAAAAGCAAACAATTAATCACACATTTTTGATTCAAGGTACTTAATATCAATGCTGTATTTACTTTTACATGTGTAGAATTGGTAGTCCACTAGGGTAGTGGTCCCCAACCTTTTTATCGCCGCGGACCGGTCAACGTTTGATGATTTTACCGCGGCCCGCTGAGGGGTAGACGTTGATTGTTTTGATTTAATAATTTTAATTAAATTGTATTTAAACTTGCCTTCAAAATAAAATACAGTTACACCAAAAAATGAATATAATGATGTAATTTAACATTTTAACGCACTAGAACGCTAAATCAATGAGAATAATTTCATGCTCCTTGGGCTGTCCCTGGAAAAATCCGTTGTGCCACCTCCGAATACCTAGGGCTCATTTTGAAGGTTTGATTGCGGGGAAAAAATGCTTTTGGCGGTTGCCTTCTGAAGTTTTTCCATGTTTATATTTTTATACAAATGGTAAATTTTCAAATTACTCGAAAATATTCTAAATAAGGGAAACAAAATTTGGCATTCCTGATAAATAGTGAAAGCAAACATTTTTGCATAGTGATCATTTGAGGAGGGCACTTCTTGCTCCGCATTAAGGTAAGCCAAAATAAGCACATTCAATATCTAAAATACCGGGAAATTATGAATCCTAAATAACTGCAGGTATAACATCGTAAAACACATTTTGCAGGCATTACTTTTTATACTCCTTCAAAAAGAAAGCTGGTTCAAAACCAATGGTAGCTTTAATTGTTTATTATCATTTTATATCTTGATGTGCAATTTTTCTTTTAAATAACGGCAATTGAACGCCCATATTCTTATTTAAAGCCTTGGTCCTGAGTCGGTGTACATGGATTTCATTCTTTAATATGAAGGTTAATGTACGTAATACATATATAATACTGACAAATGATTTCATTTTTAAAAAAAAAAAAAATATGGACATTTTTGGTAAACATTGAAACAAATATACTAACACCTTTGTTACCATACCTTCAAAAGTTATTTTTCAAATTATTTTCACGTTTTTTTTAACACGAGGTAAATTATTGAATTGCTAATGGAAGTTTTTGAAATTTACCAATGTTGGTAAAAAGTGCACGACCAGACACTCCTTTTCTGCTCCTTTTCCAAGCTTACAATTAAAAAAAAATTAAGCGCTGCATTGGTACATAAAGATCCTCGCTTTGGAAGACTAATGAAGGTTAAATAACCAGAATAGATATAGTTCGCTTGAGCGATATTTTTGTTTGCCTGAATTGTCTTTCTGCTTCGTCGATTTTCAATGGCTATATCGTTGAACGAGAGCCCATTATTACGGCGGCCATGCAGCGTGAAATGCACGATCCGCTTGACCGATTTCAGCATCAGGTGTGCATTTTAACAATTTGTCATGTCTATCAATCACGAGCATTAAGCGCGATTTTTTTCGGGAAAAAAAATCATATTTTACGAAGCTAAGATTAGCATTGAAATGCGGTAGCGCGCCTGCTAAAACCGCTGTTTTCAGTTCAGCCTAAATTCTACTTGCTCAGTGGTGCAATGCGATCAAGAATAACAAAACTAAACTGATCGTTGTTATTTCGCAAAACTGGTGTTATGTAGTACAAATTGAATGTTCTTCAACACGAGTGGTTGAAAAAAGGTGTTTTCACTACGTGGGACGCGGCTATACATCTTTTCATCGCATTATAAACTTATGCAAATTCTCTACATTTTTTGTCGTTTTTTTCCATGTTATCGTCGGAATTTTGTAGAAATAAAAATGCGTAATTACAGTGTGGAATATAAATCAGTTTGTCCCAAATTATGTAAATATAATTGCTGGTGCAATAATATATGTGATGGTCTGCATGATTTGTATCGAATTAGCACCAATATTACAAAGCCTGTTTCAAGGTCGTTGAATTTTTTTAAATAAATTTTGCTTCAATTCAGACACGTTGTAAAAGTACTGAGGTGAAGCCCACGTACATCTTTGACAGTGAAGCCTATCTGCGCCCTAATCAAAATATTTTTAAATGTACTATAACTACTCAAATGAGTTTATTTCTAACAACGGTACTGGAACAGTAAGGAAATGGCACATTAAGTACTCCATGGAATCTGTTTCAAAATGTTCACATCTGAATTCTCGAAGGCTATCTTAGATTAGAACCCCTCACAACAAATTTAGGCTTATCACACTTCATTAAGCCACATTTTTGTCTCAATATTTTCCCCACTCAGTTTATAATTGTTTGTCGACCAGGTTCTGCGTTATTTTTAAAATTTTTAACCGTCCCGTTTATTTATAAAAAAATAACTAAACTGGACTATATTCAGTTAATTCCTCTAAGGTCTGCAGTACGTTTTTAATATTTTAAATTGTCCCGTTGATTTATATAAAAAATTAAACTTAATTCTATTTCAAGGAAAACACCCCTTTCCGGAGATCGCATAACGTTTTTTTAAAAACTTTGTTCAATTTTGTTATAAATAAACGGGGCATTTTTAAATTATAAACTATGACCAGACCCTGGTGGCCGACCAATTCTACACTGGGGAAAATACATTTAGCATTTTTAGCAAGTATTTGAAACAAAAATGTGGGAATAATTTTCGGCATGATGGGCATTCTTTTGGCTCAGCTCAAGGAATTGCTAATCTGATCTTTCAAAAAACCAATTACCGCCTCTGCTATCTTTGTATGATGCCAATAGCGTGAATGACTAAACAGACGAAATAGTTGAAAAATGTCTTAAAACTAAAACATGTATAACATATGAGCACATATTTATTTACATAACTACTTCATAATATCTAGCTTGAGAAGTGAAACAGACAAGTACATCAAAAGCTTCAACATTGTTCCCAAGCAAAGACACTGGCTTCATGCAGCTTTTTCACAAGATCAGCCGCAATTTAGCAGTAAATTCAGGAAGAGAAAAGACGTTGCAAAATTCATTGAATGACAGGTAACAAATCGATTGTTTTATGTAAATTTATCAAGGACTAGTGTGGGTGAGTCTGACAACACTGTTGCACAGTTTCTTTTTTTCTTAGAATCGAAATGGCCACTGAAGCGCAGTCTTCTTGATTCCGAGAAGCATTAAGGCTTAAACTTAGTTGTTAGACAGACCTACTCTACAGCTACTCGGTATTGGTATTCTTGAAAGAAGAGTGCATGACCGCTACGTGTGGTTTGAAACATTTATCCTTTAAGTCTTCCGATTGGCACTTACTGCGAAAACAATGCTTAAAAATGTGATAAAAATTGTTACATAATATA
>JAQIXS010000393.1:0-48908 GCA_034700785.1 Rossiulus vilnensis | reverse complement strand
GTAAACCCACGCCACCCTGTGTTGGATTGCAATTGTTCAAGGTAGGACTGCTTTAAAAGCGGCATGTAAACGTAGTGATAGACCATGGTGTTTCAGAAAGAAGACAGCATCCAGCGTTTCTCAACAAGGGAATAAAAGTACTCGAGGCCCATACAAAGTTGCATTACCAAAAATCGCTTGCTCGCGTCCTTACTTCTCGTCCTTTTAACTATGATATACAGCTGATTAACTACTGCTGTTTAGAGAAACTTTTCATTTCTCATTTTCACGATTTCTAAAAGCATGTTCCTATGTAACATTAGCCTTGCTTCATCAAGATAACCTTTAAAGTAAATATTTATTTTGAAAGGAAATGGAACCAGTAAGGGCACCAGGTATCTTACATCTATTCTGTCAATATATAAAAATTGTGTTAATTGTCGGGATCTTCAAGCATTCCAGATGAGATTTTCAGCAATTAAACTTTGAAAATAAAATTAGGTCCATTCTAAAGCCAATAAATGCTTGTATAAAACAGCCAGTTTTTTTAAAAAAGAACAATACAAATTATATTTTAACGTTTGGTTATTTCATGACAAAGCAGCATGCAAAAATACACTTAAATACCTGTAATAATACTTTCCACTATCCATTTTATTTTAAATGAAAACCTTAATGCTTTCGATATTTAAACTTTTACTGGATTCCCTTTTTCTTTTCCAATTTCCGGTAGTCCAACCGGATTTTGGCTTTCAGAGTCAGTTATCCCTAGTTTTGCTAAATTCCCATTCTGTATTCCAATATCAAGTAGTCCAACCGGATAGTACCCAATGCAGAATTGTGCATAAAATTGGTGCACTATTATGCAGAATCCTTTCTGCATATTTATGCATAATAAAATATGCATAACTTTTCACACGTTTTCTGCCGAATTGTGTGAAATTATCTTACCTATTTGCTGCCATTAACTTTTTCCTGTACAGTGAGATATATTTCATTAAACAATACAACAATATTACCCAATTATTTCATTGCATTAAGCAGTTTTTATTTTAACGAACATTTCAGAGAATACACAAATTCTTAAACAAATTAAATAAAATTAAACATGTTCTCACGGTTTTCCATAAGATCTTTTTTGCAGCATCAGTACGCATTTCCCTTAACGGGTAATATATAGGAATCCAATTGGTCACGTGTCGGCAAGTTCATGGTAAAACAGTTGTAAACCATTGGCTAATCGTAGCTTAAGAATTGGGCCATGCATTACTTCCAACCAATAGCCGACAAGTTTTCGTTGGCATGCCATACCAAGGCCCAACATTGCCCCGGCGGTCACTCTATGAGGCTCTTAACATTACTGCCAACGAAGATCCGGCGAGGCGAGCATTGGCATGCATACCAGTTGCCATCGTTGGCCCGACAAGTATGTGTTACTTGGGAAGGAACAATATTTTCTGCAAAAACATGGAATTTTTGCCGGGGTTCCAAAAGTGGTCCATTATTTTTGACATTCCAAGTCATAAGTAGCACCTTTTCCGGTAAAAAACTGAATATTTCCCGAGTTTCACTGATCAAATGAACTACTCTTAAGTTACCCTGACTTTCCAGGGCCGTACTAGCCTTTCCATCGCCCATAAGCGCTTATTTCGCTATTTTGAAATGCGTTATTACAGCCCGGACACTTAAACATGTGACACCGGCTCAGCTTTTGAATTAGAATTTAAGCATGAGAGTCCGGAAATGGAGATTGCTGAAGTTGACGATTTTTAGATATTTCTCCTCCGATATTAAGGTGATTCAGGAACCGCCATTAACGACTGAAGTTATCTTTTACAGTGTCAAAAAAACATTGGTTAAAATTGCAGTGCGTATAACAAACTAATACTAATGTTAAATCCCCATTAATCATTCAAATACTTTTTTGCAGGGCCCGCAATAACGGCAAATAAAGACAATGTCACTGTTTTTGCATCACTTCAAGACGCCGTTATAATCGAATGCTATTTCAATCAAATTATTGACTGTGGGTGGGAGCGAAGAGGTTATGTTGTAGAAATCAATGGTCGCCGCTACAGTTACTTAAATGCTAACAATGGAATTAGCACTAGAGATTGCAGCATAAAAATTGATGCATTCAAAGAAATTGACATTGGGGGGTGGAAGTGTCTAAGCTTGGCTACTTCCTCGACTTCTTCGATCACATCAACATTTGTACAGTTATTAAAAGGTAACCACACTGGTGCAAGTTTCTCTGCAACTTTACTACTAACTAAAAATTGATATTTTATCCCTAACAGCTAAAATCAAATATCCTGCAATTGATGTTGGGCCTAAGGATGTGTTTGCGCTGGTCGGTGACAAAGTCATACTACCGTGCACGTTTGACAGTGAAGTGCCATGCATATGGCAACAGAATGGAGCTAAAGTTCACAGTATGAGTGAATGTTATTTTACGGCAAATAACGCTCATCGAGTCAGTAAAAACTGCAGTATTGCAATTCCGGTATTTTATAAAGAAGATGCAGGCGAATGGACTTGCACATACACACATGCACGTTATCCTCGTGTTATTATCAGCAAAGCCACAGCCAGTTTGGACATTGCTCCAAACCGTAAATTACCAATTATTTTCTAAATGAGCATCAGCATTTTGCATGTAAAAATGTCCATTTATCATTTTTGTTCATCCTATTACAGGTACTCCTAGCAAGCCATTAATAGCTAATATAATGGATCTGGGTCGGCATGTGAATCCTATAAAAGTAGTCACGGGTAATGAAATTATCAAGTGCAGTTCAGAAAATGGAAATCCAGCCCCAGAATTACTATGGGAATTGGAGAATGAGAAGTTTGAATCATACAAGGACGTTACAAGGCATGGCACTGTCTTTGATGTGGAAATGTACTTGAACGTTACCCAATATAAACACTTTTTCAAGAAAGGTACCAACTTATTAAAATGTACTGCGACGCATCCATCATTTATAAATGAGGGATCGATAGAAGTTACCGCTGAAATTGATTTCCATGGTAATATAACAAAGATACACTGAACCTGACAAGTCGTATCTCCATTATAGACTAACTAAACAATTCATGGCAATATTTAAACGTAAAAACATTAAAATGATACACATGTACAAGTCTTCACGTTTTACGCTGGCAACGTACATAAATTTGGACACACTGTTAATATTTTAAAATGTCGGCACATTAACGTTTTAAATTTAATCAGAATTTATTATCCTTGAAATGTGGCTTTCAAGAACTTGCCTAACAGGAATTATAAATGTATTCAAGATTTTGCTGTTCATCTTGCATTGGATATCATAAAAAGATTTAAAAAAACTAAGTATAACTTCCAAAGCTAGTCAAAACTGGAGGGTCGACTGCCAAAACAACCGTATTATAAAATGACAAGTTAAAAACCATTGTTTCTTATTTCACAGATAGTGTGCTAGAACACACTAATTATGGAGATTATATGTATGCAACCATCGTTGGTGTATTTGCTGGATTCGTCATGCTCATTCTAATTATAATATTTTTGGTTCGCAAGAAAAAACGGTAAAGTTCATATTATTTCCAATTTTTTTTTCTTAAAAAAAGGTCAACAAACAGCAAATAGACATATCATAATGGTTTAAATTATGTTAACGTACAACGAATTTACATCAACATCCATAAGAACGAATTTAAAGTGAACATATAAGATAAAAACGATCTTGCCACCGAAGTGTTCTGAAATTTACAGCATGCAAAATTCAAAACCAGTTACAGAAAAGTTGATATTCTAGTGATACCCATGGATACGTTTTCTCATTGATTCGTTAGGAATGCAACTTATTGTATGAAATTAAACGTTTTTTTATTTTTAATTAAAATAAAGTGAAAAGAAACATCACCTAGTGTTAAAAGAAAATGAAAGGCTAACGGCCCCATCAAACATTTAACAATCGTTGCAATGCTAATACAAATGGCAGTTCACATAAGATAAATAGTCCTTAAACATAAATAATATATACTTTTTTAATCCAGCGAACAAGTAACCAAGCCGCCCTCAGAAAAAGGAGAAAATGAAGTTTTACAAAATGCACGAGTAAGTTTACGCATAAAAGAAGGAAATAATGCAACGCCATATTCTAAAAGTCTTTCTGCGTTACATTAATAATTTATCACACAAAAATAAGAACAATAAAATGAGTTTATCTATATTCTGTTAACGAATATATAGATGTTTATATACTGCCTATATAGCAATAAACATATCAATTAGGCTACTGCTGATCATGATAGAAGTTCGTTAATTTGCACACAAAAAAGCGAAAGAAACAGGAAAATAACCTTTTTTAAGTTTAACTTATATGGTAAATTAAGCTTCCAAAATGATATAGACCTTAAAATAATTTTTCAGAAAATTAATAAGAATGGAGAAGACAATCAAAGAAATGCTGAGGAAGAAGATCCATTGACCAACGAAAAAAGTTGATGGGCGGAAATTAGTTTGTGATAAAGTTTTCATAACGGATAGCGAGAATGATAACGTTGCAGAGATCTCTCAGGAAAAGCTTACAAAGAATTACAGCGTAACATGTGGGAACCAAGAAGCGCGGCTAATGCTCAGCCCAAAGAGTTCCCCAATTATCTAACGAAATCGGAAGATTACTGTGTCCCCATAATGAGCTGCGAACCGATGAAAGACAAAACATTTCATCAGATATTTGTTACTGAATTTTAAAAAATGTGTATTTAATGGTATTACAATGTAAACCTTTTTATTAATCATATTTATGTGGAATTATTTAAGCAAATTGCATATTATCTATTGTTTGCAGGGTTTTTAAGAAGGGAATCGTGTCTTACATTATTATATCACAGAAAAATCTTTGCATAAGGGCCAGGATGAAAATTAAAATTAATCAAATTTCGTTCATAAATGTATCTAAATATTGCTAGCTTTTACAGCATTGCTAAACATAAAAGAAAAAATTGGACTTTCAATTATGGTTACACTGCAAAGGTGAAGCATCTTAATTCACATTCTAGATGCACGTGGAAACAAGATGGCAATCTTAAATTTTAGTGAAATTCCATCTCAATTATTCTAAAATTATTTTGGAAGAGCCATTTAAGATACGACTTAGAAAATGCACATATAATTATATGCATCTAATTAATATATATGTAACTAATTAACAAAATTAACAAATGTAACATTTGTTTAAATTTGTAATATTGTTTGCTTGTTTGTAACTTAGTAAATAAAGAGAATGGCCATTACAAACTTTATGCAGACGAATACTATTAATTGCATTAGTCTTCTAAGTTAAAATCTATATACCATAATTTACCTGTTATTATTGTCATTCATATCTATTTCAATTCATTAGCTGGAATATAGGGATGCATTGCCACATGTTTTTTAAATGAGTTCCTTCTTTTGTATGTTTTCTCAAAACCCACTTTACCAGTTTATTTTCAAATTTTGGATTACATGCTAGACATATGTTTGATCTCCACTAGCAGTATGCTCACAAATTCTGCATGGAAAAATTTTAGCATTAGCCATGTTTCCACAAGTAAGGTTTTTTACCTCATCACAAATCCTGCTTATCAGAAAACTATTTTGCAGCTTAAATGAAATGTATTGCTTAGTACCAGAGAAATTACTTACTTTCCCTTTCCAATATAACGTGATGACTCATGAATTTACTGAAAGCAGGAAGTGGCCAGCATTAGTATAAACAAACTACTCTTATCTGATGTATACAGGACCAATTTCCCCTTTCCCCTTATTACTATAATGTATTGGCCCTTGAGTCTGCAGGAAGTGAGCAGCAACAGTAAATAGTTCTCATTTAAGACTAGTGGAGTGCCTAAATGTAATTCAAATCCATAAAAAAGTGCTTGTCAGCTACATTAGAATTTCATTGACAGTACCTCAGGATTATACTTTTCTGAATTTGACATCTTTAAGTGAGATATTCAGCTGGATTCATCAATTGCAATTCCAAATCTAAATGACAATATTAACGTTGTGCTTGAATATTCTTCAGGATGTGCTATATTACAAGGTAAGCATACTACAAAGTGGTGACTAAATCTTAAATTTTGATGTGTTCTAAAGTAATCTAAGGATTGTTGCTTAAATGACTTAGGAACTTAATTTATTTTTTGGAACTTCTGTATTTTATGTAAACAAAATGTATACAAATTTCTGACAATGCTATAATTTTTATACAACAATCATGCCATTCTATAAAGCATATTGTGAATTATCTTCATCAGTAAAGGCATTTTTATAGTAATATACATGTAATTGAATAATCAAATATATTTACATAATTTTAATATATAATTTTAAAATATTTAAAGTCTTAAATGAAGTACAAGTGGTGCTTGTTATGAAAGCCTAAAGATTAAAACAATTTTTTGAAAAAGACATGAAATTCAATAATTTTTAACACTTTATTTGAAATTATTGAAATTAAGGATTCTCCGCCAATTTACAATTCAAACGCGACGATTCGCGACGATTCGGACCCTTAATTGGTCCATCCTCAGGCGATCCGAATTCAGTATGGTGTCCGCAGCGATTAGTGAAGAGCATAGATCTAAGATGAAGAACGCACCAGAAGTGGATGAAACGTAAGGTTATGAGGGAAAACAGAGCGTACGAGAAGAGATGAACTACTGAATTCGGATCGCCTGAGGATGGACCAATTAAGGGTCCGAAACGTCGCGGTTGAATTGTAAATTGGCTGAGTATCCTTAATTCCAATAATTCTGAATATACCAGCCACAAGATGTCACGAATCAACTTCGTGGATATTCAAACTTTTTATTTAACTAATTGTGTAAAATTGCCTTAATATGCCGCTGTCATTTGTTAAATATAACAGACTTAAAATACGTAGATGAATTTGCTGAAGCACAAACTCAACTGTGCAAGTGAACTAAAAATAATAATTTATATTATTATTAACAGTCAATTATAATTAGTGACAGGCAGCAGCTTAAATAGATGTTAGCAAACTCAGGTGCATTTGAATTTAAGATGCTTGTTTACCATTACTTGCATAAAAATGCCTCTTATATATAGATGATAATGCATCTGGAATTTAGATGTTTCAATTTGCAGTGTATTGATCAACAAATTGTAGTTGTAAGTATAAAACACTTATTTTTTTATACTTTACATCATAGCAATTTATTAAAGGGCAAAACGTCCTGTATTCCAAAAGGATTAATTGATTAATGGATAGATAAATTAAGAGATATTTCACTTGCTTTTTCATCTTTCCTGAATATTGTTCCATTAAAGGTGGAATTAAAATTATAAAATATAAAATTATTCTTATCAAACCTACTATAAACAAGCAACCATGAAGATTTATTTTTATTCCTCAAAGATTTATGTGGGCCATCTTCAAATTAAGATTACTGAAAACAAGGGTTGAATGCACACATGTGATAAGAGATGGACATGTGCTGAACAGATTATGTCCAGCCATTATTTCTAAACAAAAATGTGTGTACAAATCCATCATCTGTGATCCAGGAATTGCCACATGGCATGTTACTACTGCTGTAAATTATGGTCGATTTAGCAAGCATTTTGCAAAGTGTATATATTTTTCTCCAGATATTTCAGACGTGTATAAATCTTCTAAATGATATCCATCAAATATTCAGAAGCCAGTAACTATCGCTGGTGTGTTAAACAAACGGAAGCATTGACACCAAGACGGCTTACGTCTTAGCGGTTTGGTTATATCTCAAGTCCTCTCTGTCAGTAGCACATATATTATGGACTAGCCAGTGACATATCGAAATGTGAAATTTATGTCTTTGCACATTCTGGGATTGCTAACATTTTGCTCTAGGACCATTCTGGTGAGGTCATGAATTTCTCCAATAATTCTTTAAGACCTACCAACATGCTAGATAATTGACATTTGCAGTATTAGGAAACGTTAGTTTGTGAAAACTGTTCTATACATGTTCTGTCATTTTCAAAATTTGGTCCTGACAAGATACTTTAGTTGTTGTCTCTTGGATAATTATTTTGAGATCAATTTTCTGACAGAAGGTTGATTCTTACATTATACTGTGTGTTAGAAATCAGCTAGTCTACTGTTAATTGTAGGCCCTACATGAATATTCATAGCATTTTTGTGTATTATATATGTTCTATATTTATATTTATTTACCTTACATTGAATTAATTATTATGTAAATTTACAGTATGTAGGAAAATGTAAGGACATATATGACTTTTTCTATAAATATTTAAATCCATAATGGACTTATATGGACATTTATTTCCATTCATATCAATAAATGTCCATAAATTGTTAATAAATGGGCATATATAGTATGACTTTTTCCATATATGGTTAGATCAGAAATTGACCACAAATGGACCTAAATGACCATAGCTGTCTATATCGGTATGGGGATTTACGTCCTTAGATATGATAGGCCTATCTATTTACATCCTTGTTTACGAAGAAAAGATTCCGGGAGGGAAAATTTGAATATGTCCCCACATAAGTTTATATATGTAGTAATATGTTCACATCGCGAAAGAAGAGCTTTAGATAAAGTATATACATGCATACTTGGCCAAATCTGGAAAATATTTCATTATCTACTAAGGACAGTATCATTACTTCATGGATACAACATATGTATGACCATATCTGAAAAACACATGTATGTTGTGATAAATGGTGGTATGTAAGAATTTTATTGATATGTGTGTGGATATGTACAAATTGGATGGACTTTTATAAACTGGATATGGACATACAGGGATATGAATGAACATACGTGGCCATATAGGTCTATTTGTGGCTATTTTGTGGTCAAACCATATATGGAATAAGTCATAAATGTCCATATATGGGTCTTATTTACTTTGCCCAAACATGTGATATGCTAATCAATGTGAATATTTATGGAGAATTTTATGAAGAATTCATGTCCATTGTCATGCTAACGTTGCTTTATTTTCGAAAAAAAGTGTTTTATGGTCAAACACGAATTGTATACAAATGTTAAACATATATGTGTGACCTCTTGATTCCATATCCTAGAGGTCACTTACTTTGTCATCCCTTACCGTATTAGACTGGGGGGAAGGTCGCATTCCATTAAAATGGAATGTGGTGGAATACCGTGGTCAGCCGGTCAGATGATCTTTGCCCTTAGGAATTTGAGTTAGGGGGCGCTGTTGTCATGAGTTTAGGTAAATATAAAGAGCCAACTTTTGTTGTTTTAGATGCATTATTATTTTTCACACTTTTGGGTGAATGGCTGGAAGCTCTGGCCAGGCTTCCGACCATTCACAGATTGATTGATGTTTCAGTGATGAATTCATGTGAGTTTGACATGTTGATGGGATGTGTGGTGTGCTGACAATCGCAGGTCTGTTTATTGTAACCATTTAATAACTCTTGTGAGACTGGAATTGGGGTATGGCATAGTATGGAATGAGATTTGGATATTTAACTTCGAAGAAAGAGGAACTTGTTAAGTGTGATAATTTTGGATTATAATTAGTCTCGTATTTTGGGAGAATTGATGATTGCTATTGATGATTTTGTGGAAGTTAATAATTGTGTGAATATCATCCTTCTATATATTGAACTTGAGCCTGGCCAATTGCTCATCACATTGATGTGATATTTTAATTCTATACTACCTTATACTGAATCGAATTATTTAATTATTGTTACCATAATATTGGAGAGATTGTATTACTCTAATTTCGAAGTTCATGTATATGTTGTAACTGCGAGAGGTGTTAGCTAACTTCGGGTTTCGAAGCTGACACATATTGCGATTTTAACAAAGATTTATATTTAACTATTGGGCTTTTAATAAAGTCACTGACCATTTACGTCATATCTATTCAGTCTAATTATTGCTAATTGCTGGGATCCACAAAGGATTCATTTGAGGGACCTAAATGAATGCCTTGTGACCAGGCACGGACCAAAGGGGTTACAAATGGAAGATCCTCGCGAACTTCGATGACATTTAAAATGCGTCATGTGAGGTTTACTGCGAGGAACATTTTTGTATTGAAACTAAATCCATCAAATTACATTAGTGCGAAATATTTTATTGATTTTGAACGTCACGTTATGTGCACTGTACGGTTGTATCTTCATCAACAGGAGTAAAATAATACACCCTGTATATGTTTTTCGAAACGTAATGACTTTTACCTAGACTTTCATGACGACCGCATTTATAAATCCAGTTAAAATTCAGTGGATATAATTGAGAGCGCAGCGAGTTTTATCAAGAAATCAATGAAACAAGCCGATGCTTTTAATGGGTGATATTATCAGATTTCCCCTCCGGATGTTCGCCAATTTCGATTCATATTACCACGAATGCATGAGTTACATATTGCATTATTATTTGAATTTCAAATTCCGTATTGGTCTTGGTTCGCCCGAGCCAACAGTTTCCAAATTATTTTCAGAAATATAAATTAGGTAATTTGATCGGCGCGCAATCCGATGTTAAGATTTCTGCATTAGTACATGTACATGTACTGAAACATTACTAATGTTTCCCAGTCAATTACTCTTTGGACTAACGCTGGCCAAACTGCTGTTGAAAACACTCCAGAAATACCATGTATGTTTGAATGGCTTTGTTGACTTTTGGAAAAACCGCGAAATCGATGACGATCGGTGATTGGATGTCGCCAAGAATTGAAAAGGTTTCCAAGGACAAACGTTGATTATTTTCACGCCGATGTCTGGATCCTAAAGAAAATAAGTTTTTTCACGAAATGCTCGCTTGCACGAGTCATGACGATGGAATAAAAAAAAGTTCAACTTCTGGCTCTTCAGGAGCTGCGCAGCTTTATGCCTTATAATCCTTTGATGTGATTTCATGCGGACTTGATCCAAAACAGACATGAAAAGGAACAGCATTAGCTCGTGTTTTATTCGTTAATCATGTGTGCACATTTTAGGGAAGATTATTTTCAAATGCTAGTGGATTGGAATAGCAATTAAGATTATATTTGGCTATCAAGTCATCGATTGATGGTGGATTTAACTTGTTACCTTTCCAGTCGTATTTGCATAATTGGTGATGTCACAGCAAATTTAAAGCGGACCTTATGCGCGATCATTATTGCCTTCATTATCAACACATCGTACGCTGTATAATGACAATAATGGAGGATGGAATACTAATTGTTTCTTTCCGAACCCTCTTGTTAAACATTTTAAAAAAAATGAAACTCCATAAATTCAAAATTTCAGCCTGAAGCTGATTTAATTATTTTGCTTACAAAATTATAATCAGCATATAAATATTAATAATAACCGGAATGCCATACGCGGAAAGTTTTGAACAATTCATCACTAATAATATTTCCACCTATATGTCTTTAAAACATTGTTAAATAGTTTCAAGCAATGGAACGACGCTGTAGTCTGGGAATACAAATCATGGATTTTGGCCTAAATTTGTATAAAACATTTGCTTAGATATATTATTAATTGATGGAACGAAAGAACAGTATATGTGGTTCGATTATTGAGACGCTTCAGACACTGGTTACGAGTGTGAATTAAGATTTTTAAGATTATCTTGATAATCTATGCTTGAAATGTTGGTTTTGGATGTTCAAGAGAGAAGAGCTCATTCAGGAATTGAAAAATGACACAAGAGTTGTCGTTAATTTGGGACCCATTTGCTTTTAATAACAGTTTGGCCTCTGCTATCCATTGAGCTTGGGAAAACTTGTTTAGACGAAATTAATCTCTAATAACGTATTTTGGCGGACAATTTTTAGTAACTTATCGGCTCGCGAATATTAACTCAAATGGAATAGAAATAAAGTTAGAAAAGGCATTTTTAGCTTCAATTTGTCATTCTCTTTAGTATGAATGCTGAGTTGAATGCTGATGAATCCATATTTTACAATAGGAAGCCTATTAATTCTTCTAGCACTATAATGTTTCGCTAAACTAAGTAATCGCCACAAATACATTCCGAGTGTTCAAGATTGCTAGATTGATAAATTGTTGAGTTGATGAATTGTGGCAAGACTAAAATCTACTGTATTTCTAATGGTGCCAACATTAATTGTACGATTCCGTAAACGTCAAGGAAATGTTGGTTCTCCATGTACGCGTCTAGTTTTTATTTTGAATTTGAAATTTCCCGCTGCAAAACTGAAGGCTGCTTTGATTCGAAAAAATAAAAAATTGAAAAATCGTTAGAAATTCTTTACCAATGAAAAAAATAATAAATTATTATTATTATTATGAAATTAGGGAAACTATTTTACATGGAAATCGTTAAGTCAGTACATGCACAGAAGCGATCATCCCTGGAACTTGACAATAAACAAGAAATTGGCTGAAGCGCTTTTAGTCGGGGTTATAAAATATGGTATTCTGTGAATTTCCGTCTTTCGGTTTCGATCATTTTTCCTTACCAATAGTCTTGTTCTTTTAATCATTCATTCATTCTAAAGGGTACCGGTAAACCACGTAGTGAGACGTTTACTGTAAATTCAGTAGGTGAACTGACAATTAAGTTAATATTTATTCCGGCGAGCGACACCATATAACCTTGGAATACTGTGGAAAAGCGAACGAGTTGCTTGTCGAAGAAGGAATACCTGGTAAGAATGTGAGGACGTGTTTGTTGATTGCGTCAGTTTATTACTGAATTGAACCCTCGGTGACACCTGCCTATTAAAGTCGTACCTTCTCAAAATGGGTTGTTAGAGGATTATATTAGATGAGCACGGCCCATGGTGCGTAACCTTTGCCAAGGAGTAAGCCTATGTAAATATGAAATGAGCCCCCAAAGCTAATTTAGAAGGATGCAGGTGGCAGCCTAGTACTGTGCTGTACAGGTACTTCCGAATATGATGTAAGCCATTTCTTAAACGTGGGCTGAAATAACTGCTGCTGATGTGGTTGTGCTAGTAACGTTGCACAGTTGTCATTTGCAAGAGCCATTTATTCTAGAACGACTGAAGGGGAGACCCTGAGGGATTTAAGGTATAATACGGGGGACTTGATTAGTGCATTTTGTCTTTATGTTGCGTTGACAATTGGGCTCTTGTGTAAGATTCACGAGGCTGTAAACCTTGTTTACGTTTTGGAAGCCAGGCTACAAGTACAGCAGATTGTGGCTACATGTTTGAAATATTGGTTCAAAATACTTATAAATTTCTTAATTAGTTCATAATTTCGAAAAACAATAGAAACTATTTGCAATAGTTGTTTTTCCAATTATTAAAATGTAACTAAGTAGACCTACTCATCTGCATTGACGACTCTCGAATGAAGAAATTAATGCCAAAAGTATGACTATTCCCAAGAGCCAAGAATAGGCCTGTATCAGTGACTCGTGAGAGCAACTCTCCAATAGTACTCATTACCATGTCCATTTGCGAGCTTGAGCTCTCATGAGGTCACTCTTGCCTCACAAATGTGAATGCAGTGAATTGCAGCCTACTGTAATGCAGTGAAGTAAATTATTAGTGATTGCATGTTCATAATGATCAAAGCTTAACTTCCTTGCCAATTCTCTACTACTAAATTCTTGCACACATTTGTACAGATGGTTCTGCCTGGGTGAACATTCTCAAAATATCTTTCCTGGTGCCCAAACTCTGACTAACTTTACCATGCATTTTTAGGGCTCATTTGATTTGGCACAGTAATGACACCACCGACAAAAGCAATGGAAAACCATATTGCAGAGCAGCCTTCTGAAGATGCAGTAAGTATTCTATGGAAATCTGCTGTCTGCATAAATTGTAATAATCATATTCTGGAATGAGTTATCGAGAAAACGATAATATCTCTCATCAGTTATTTTAAATCCACCTAGCATGATTTTTATAACATGACATTTATAAAATTCATAATATTTATGTTTCTAGAAACAATTCCACATTTACTGAGTGAACTCCCTTGAAAGTATTTTTGTGGGTTTGTTGTAGGTAGTGGAAGTTTCATTAGATGAAATACAAGCAGCTCAGGAGTCATGGACCACAGGACGGGATCTTCTTCATCTCCCAAAACCCATAAGCAAACCAATGCAAGTCTTCTTTTCCTTTTCCACTAAAACATACTATCAAATTCATGGTCAAGATTTGGTTTATGGTCTTATTTTATCTCAATAGATTGCCGATACCAGGCGAGAAAAATATATTGATTACGAGTGCCCTTCCTTATGTGAATAACGTCCCTCATCTAGGAAATATCATCGGATGTGTATTAAGTGCTGATGTATTTGCGAGGTTTGAAAAGATTTTATATGGTCAATTGTAATACAGTATCTTATAGTTCTTTAGTTTGACAGTACATTTTGGCCTTTAACTTTTCAGATATTGTCGACTGCGAAATTACAATACATTGTTTATCTGTGGCACTGATGAGTATGGAACAGCGACTGAAACAAAAGCATTGGAAGAGGGTGTTACACCGCAGGAAATTTGCGACAAATACCACAAACTTCATACGGACATTTACAATTGGTTTAATATATCTTTTGATCATTTTGGAAGAACAACGACTGCGTTGCAAACCGAGTAAGTAATTTGATTTCAGTTTCTGTGATTGGTTTTCTATTTATTGTTGTGCTCAGAATTCTTTTTCATATGATTTAGGATAGCACAGGATATATTTTGGAAGCTACATAAGGAAGGTTATTTGTTGGATGATTCAATGGAGCAGTTGTTGTGCACTCAATGTTCAAGGTGCTTGTTGTCATTTCTTACAAAAAATGTGTATTTTTTTAAAAAAAGTACTTTTTAAACTAGATAACTTTTATGATTTTTAACATAAAGCAACGTGATTTAATTGATTGCAATTTGAATAATAACTCTTGAATTAACGTTACATTTTACAAAAAAAATTATAGGTTTTTAGCGGATCGATTTGTGGAGGGAACGTGTCCATTATGTGGATTTGATGATGCGCGTGGCGACCAATGTGACAAATGTGGTAAACTAATTAATGCAATTGAACTGAAATTGCCCCGATGTAAAGTGTGTAAAGCAGAGCCTGTCATTAAATCTTCGAACCATCTGTTTCTGGATTTACCAAAGGTTAATTTTTATTCATTTTATTATTATTTTTTAATTTTAAAGTTGATGCGGTTTAACTTGTACTGCGCTGTTTCCGTTTTCCTTCATAGCTGGAGGAAAAGTTAGGTATTTGGTTTGATGAAACTGTCAAGTCGGGGCTCTGGTCTCCTAGTGCAAGAGTTATTGCCCGTTCATGGTTGAAAGATGGGTTAAAACCTCGTTGCATTACCCGAGACTTGAAGTGGGGTACTCCAGTTCCCTTGGAGGGCTATAAAGAAAAGGTAATTATGCACCTGCAAGTTGCTTTCTGGTTAATTGTCATTACACGTTTGTGAACAAAGTTGAAACTTTCCAGGTGTTTTATGTATGGTTTGATGCTCCCATTGGATATTTATCAATAACTGCGAATTACACCGATCGTTGGGAAGATTGGTGGAAAAATCCGCAAGAAGTCATGTTGTTCCAGTTCATGGCAAAAGATAATGTTCCCTTTCACTCTGTTATATTCCCAGCATGTCAGCTTGGTGCTGATGATGGCTATACTAAAGTTAGCCACTTATTAGCAACAGGTAAGCAATTAACAAATATTATTAACATGAGTGCCTTGAATTCAAATATTTGACGATTTTAACTAGATAATAGATAGCTAACATTAATTCTCTTATTAATTTATTTGTGATTGTTTTCAGAAAATAATTATTCATTTGAACTAATTAAATATAAAATGTAAATCTACAGTTTTAAGCATTAATTGAACAAATTTGATAAGAAAAATAATTGTATCTTTCTGAAATTATTGTCAAAGAAAGAAAACTGCTAAAATGTATCTCGTCCGGTTGTCTTGTTTTAACTTCGATCAGCTCCATTGAGTCTACTAGTGCCTCTTTTTCACATATGTTAGCAAAAGCATTATCGTTAATCTTATAGTGCCATTTTTATTTTATGGCTCTCAGAATATCTCAATTATGAGGATGGCAAGTTCTCCAAGAGCCGTGGTGTGGGGGTGTTTGGCAATGATGCTCAAGACACAGGAATTCCTGCCGATATTTGGCGGTTTTATTTGCTTTACGTTCGGCCTGAGACTCAGGATAGCTATTTTAGTTGGTCGGATTTGATGACTAAAAATAACTCCGAATTACTTAACAATTTAGGAAATTTTGTGAACCGGTCAGTCTATTTAACTTTATTTTTAAATTCATCTCTGTGCAATGTTATGTATCACTCCAATGGATTGTTGCGTGTTATTATGGCAGATCACTGGTGTTTTTGGCTAATAGCTTTAATGGAACTATCCCGGAAATGTGTCTTACAAAAGATGATCAGACGTTTGTTGCACTGGCCAACCGAGAGATTCAAGCTTATACTAATTTATTGGATCAAGCAAAGTAAGAAAATTTGTAAATGGTTGGTAACCAGTGGTATCCATGGTAAATGTTATTCTGGTGCAAACAATGATGTAATCAATTTGTATTGTTTTGTTTTTCAGACTGAGAGATGCAATTCGTCACATTCTCAACATTTCCCGACATGGCAATCAATACATTCAAAGCCAAAAACCATGGCTCCTTGTTAAGGGTACATCAGACCAAAGGTAACATTGTTTTGCATACCTTAATCACTTTGTGCAGTTTGGGGTTTGGTCAATACAATACTTGGTTCTATGTCCTAGAGCACGAGCTGGCACCATCATTGGTCTTTCTGTTAATGTGGCATGCTTATTGTCGATCCTTCTTCAACCATACATGCCAACTGTGAGTCAGACGATACGGAATCAGCTCAATATAGATGAATCTGTGAATGTACTCCCTGAGAAAATTGTCTGCTATTTACCTCAAGGTCACCAAATTGGAAAAGTAAGTAGGGATGGGGACTCCGCCATAAATAAAGGACTAACACCATTGTGCAAACTAACATTTAAAATAAAACTCATTTTTAATACCATTTAATTTGCTGAGCATAACTAAACTGTTTTACTTTCATATTTTAGCCTGTACCACTATTTCAAAAGCTTGATGGCGCCCAAATGGAAGTATTTCGGAAACGATTTGCTGGCCAACAGGATACCAGAGAAACGTCCACCACAGCTGTAAATGAGGTATGCAATGCATTCGATTGGAAGGAGTGTTCGTGCACTATTTGTGCTTAGAAAATGCACTTCATGGCAGTCATTACAATTTAGGTGAATGCTGAAACTTCTGAAGCAAAGAAAATTGAAGTTGATCCGAAACTAGTTGCTGAATTGACATCATCTGTGAGCAGTCAGGTATGCGAAAACTTTTGATAGGATTTATTTAGTAAGAATACTATTTTATCAATAATTGATAAAATATTCAAACAATATAAGTAATTCGAATTAATAAAATAATCGATTTTTCGCATTAGGCTGAAGTGGTGCGGGATTTAAAACTAAAAAAAGCAGCAAAGTCCGAAATCGATAAGGAAGTAGCTAAATTATTGGAGCTGAAGTTAAAGTTGTCGAATGCGAGCGGCGAGGACCCTGTGAAAGCTGGCGGAGGAGGAAAAAGTAAAAGCAAAAAGAAGTCCAAAAAGTGAGATTGTACATCCATTTAATAAATGTAATAAAAGAAATGGATAAATCATTGCATGTATATTGGTTGATGTTGAAAACGTACAAAAAACATTCACAATTACACCATTCAACTTCATGGCACAGGTCGCTAAATCCTCTTAATCGTTTAAGATTGATCAAGTCTTATATCACACTAAAATTGAATCGTGACACTCGATGCAAACTTGCATTACGAGTTTTATATTCATAATATACAAAGTTCGTTCTGGTGTTCTTTGCGTTTTACTCCAGTGTTAAGTTGTAAGCATCCTTACCACTGTACATGCGCTTTCCCCTAACCGCAATCACTTTTCTGGCGACGTGTTGCTGGTCCCAGTAGAGGATGTAGCGCGACTGCCGCTTGCGCTGAGTGAAACAGGAATGAAACCATCTTTTTCGAAATATTCGTGACGAAGAGCCTCGTTTGCCGTTATGCGACTTGCAGGATGGAACAACAACATGCTCTTGAAAAGGGGAGAAAATAATGATGAAAGACAACGTAACAGCAAATTTGCGATTGTTTTGAAACATGTAAGATGAGGTAAGACGATAGGCATTTGGAAATTAAAGATATTTTCTCATGAACCGATTTATGATTAGTTAGGGACAGTTTCTATTTACTTGTAAAAGGCTTTTTCCGTTGGCACAGATTTCTGGAACGACGTTTTCCAAAGGAACTGCTGGGTTATTCCCTACCGAGCTGTACGGAATTGAAACGTCCATCGGCCAGCTAGCGGCATCTGGTGTCCCAATAACTCTAAAACGTCAATGGTCGAGTTACACTTCAGATAAAATTCATCTACATGTATATCGCCATTTACCACCCAAAGTTGACAACACTGGTTTAACAAGTGAAAAAGACTTCCAAGGTATGTGAAGCTTAAGTAGTTATAATTATGTGTACTCACTTGAATATTTCACATAGTTGTTCATTCTCGGACTGACCGCTGAACAAAGGTCTATTTGAAGAAAATAGAAAACTGAAATAAATGCATGCTCATTATTCGCATTATTAGCTTCATTTTGAGCCATTGAACTAAGAATGTGACATTCATGCAAAATTGAAGCATCAGAATATCATGGCAAAGCGAATTCTAAAAACACTACAGGAACATCCAGCTAAACCTGGCACAAAAGGGTGTACTTTTACACTTACTTTCTCCTAAACAATTCCGCAAATATACAACCGCAACTCCAGATATCAACTGGCGTTGCATAGTTGGCCCCCAATAAAACTTCCGGCGATCTGTACCACAAGGTAACCACCTAAACAATGGGTTAGCTTAAATAAGTCACTGGTTGAATTGTGCACTACCGTTATGCAAATGTCGAAATATCACATTACCACAGCCGTTAGCAGTAAATGGGCATCGTAGATTCTTGCCAAGCCAAAATCTGCGAGCTTCACTTTACCATCTTTCGTTACCAACACGTTTTGTGGCTTCAAGTCTCTGTGAACGACCCGATTGGAGTGCAGGAAATCCACTCCTGACAGCATTTGGAACATCAAATCCTAAAGAAATCAGTGGTGTTTAGATGAACTGAAATGATTTCATGTGACATTTGAGTGCTCTGATGAGTGCTCTCACCTTGATGCGATCCGGTCCCAGACCAGGAGGTGGACATCGCTCGAGGTAGGTGGCCATGTCCATGTCAACATATTCAAAGACCAACCAAAGCACCAACTGTAATTCTTGCTCCAGGCGGCGACCATGACATACATCAAGTAATCTGAATAAATAGGACCATCATAAATTAGCCCCATATAGCCTTTGTGACAGGGCTTCAAGAATAACATCACTTATGCCATCCACCTTCCCTCTGATGCCAAAGTGCTCCTGGTGTTTGGAAATGTTACTGCTCTAATTCAGACGTATTTGTTTTCGGAGATAACTTCTGCTTTAGAACAACTGATGCAAATCAATGCCAAAGCAGACCCACATTCTATATTTACAACTAAATGTTGCTTAATATGGAACAGCTATTATATTTTTACCAAGAATAATTGTACGCCCATTTGTCATTAATTAGTACACCATACACGTATACTTTCCTTTCCTATAGTTGCACTAATCTTGACATTACTACACATAGTTTATCTGTTTTGATTGGCATTGTTTGTATACATGCATTTCATAGCTAATTTTTTGGAGGAATCTGTTTTCCAAATACATTATCCCCAGTGTACGTGTAATTTTGAGGCATTAAAACAATGCTTCGTATGGGCAATTCATAAATACCTAAAATTGAGAAATTTTATCGACAGCAAATACTACCACCAATCACGATTACGAGCTTTGATAAGGATTTTATGAAGAAAACCAAAATTCATTCAGAATATCCTGGCCTAGATCCACCACTTCCTGCAGGTTTTTTTTTTAGGAAGGATGATGGGGGGGGGGAGGGGGCGTCAGGGGTTATCTGGCCGAATGCTGTGATAAACTGCTGCATATCTAAACATTGCTCATCCCGATACTGGCCCCAGGTGACTCCCAATAAGAATCAGCCCCATCCCCATTATGGGGACCATCAATGGTTTAGTGCTCTGGTGATAATGAGCAAAGCTCATTGGCCTTCTATCGCGAGTGGGTGGATGAAAATATCGGCCAGATCGATACCCGCACTTCCTCATTTTTGGGATTCCTGGAATCCCCGCCGGCCAATATCCTCGCTTTGAAAACCGGAACCGAGCGCTGAAAATGAACTTTGGGCAGTGAACCAGATACAGCCCGGGCCCCCTGAAGGTCCGCTTCCTGGCAAGCGTCGCTTGTTGCTAGGCCATTGAGAGGGGAGAGACAGAGAGAGAAGGTGGACCACAGGCAGGCAGGCAGGCTGGCAGATCTGTTCTGCTTGACTAAAAGCGCTGCTGGGTCGTGAACTGCCCCTCGGATGCCGCGAATACCTTTGCAATCCCCCGAAAAACGTGCAAATACCTTCGGCTCGGCTGTACCTGTACCTGCGCCGTTTCTGGGGCAGGCCACCGCTCAAGATTCCTCAGGAGGAAGTGTGGGCTGGCTGCCTTAATTAGCGATGCATTTTTGTTGATTTACCCCCAGGCCGATGGCACTGTCGGTACTACGCGGCTGATCATTAGGTATGCCACGCAGGAAGGGGAGGGGGAGTCGAGTGTCCAAAATCGGAGGCACTCATTTTGCTATGGGCTCCTGCTGTCGGAAAATATCAAAACTGAAAAAATTGTTCATCTACCGAATAACAGCCTTAGCATGGGCGTGCTTGGGACTTCAATTAAACTCAGTACTCTACTGTCAGAAATGATTTTATTTTTTATTATTACCCTTCAACGGTTATCACCTATTTTTATAGACGCCAATATCATTGTCAATTTTAAAAATGTACTGTGCCTGAAAATTACAATATATTCGGCTCCATAAGGTCTTGTTTTTTTGCGTGCCATTAGACGCTGGAATTCTTTTCCGAAGGATAACAGAATTTCAGTTAACAGCGATGGTGGTGCCCACTGCCCAACTAATCTCTTCAAGAACTTCAGTTAATGGATCACCCTAACTGTACTGAGTTGAACTGAATTGAGAAACCAAGACCCCACTGAGGTTGTCGCAAGGTATATTTCCCCAATTTCCTGCGAACTTTCAGGTGTGACTACGTGAATGTTGTTCATGTGTAGCCTCGGTTGTGAGGACATGGAAGTAGGGTTCTGAGTTGAATTGAAATAGTAGGACCCCAGTCACCCCGCTGAGGCTATCACAAGGTGTATTTTTCATGTGAATTTTCAGGTGTGAACTCTAGGTTGTTCATCCGCAGTTTTGGTTGTGAGGACATTGCATCAGAGGTGTTTTCCAAGTGATAAAATATTCAATCAACCTCCCCCAGTCCCATCACTGACTTGAGAGAGGGTGTTGGTCAGGGGGAAGAAGTGTTTCTTAGAAAGGAGGGTGGGAGCCTCGTACCTGACGATGTTGGGATGCTCGTAGCGCTCCAGGTTCTTCAGCAGGGAAATCTCCCTGAGGGTGCTCATGGGGATGCCGTCCTCCGTGAGCGGAATGCGGACCTTCTTGAGGGCCACTATCTGATTGTTGTTGGCCCTGTCCCTGGCGCGGTACACGGTGCCGTAGGCGCCGGTGCCGATCAGGCCCAGTTCTTCGTAGTTGTCCGCCGTGTTCTGGATGTTCTCGGACTCGTTGGTTGCCTTCTGCCCAGAAGATGACGTACTGGGCATTGTGCTGGACTTCGCTGCTGCCGACTGCTTCAGTCCCACACACCCATCCTGCAATTAACAAAAATAGTTGCGTTTTTTAGCCTTGTCAAACTGCATTCTTGGCGATCCTCCGGCCGGCCGGCCATGGCGAGACGAAGGGCAAACCGGAGAAATGAACCGTTTTATTGCGATTGAACCCTTTTTCGAGTGACTCACTTCCAGCGCCAGGCGGAAAGGGGTTGGCGCCGTTGGCTAGTATTCATAGGGGAAAATTGGCGCATTTGGGCGACGGAAGGGCGATGAGCCGATAACGTGGGCTCCTGTTCCACTTGGTTTAGGAGCGGAAACCGCCACGAACTTGCCTTATGGTAATGGCAGTTTCTTTCGCTTTAGGGGCGGTATGTCACCTGGGTTAATCGAGGGCAGGAAGCCGATTCAAAAGGCATGTGTACACTACATACCTCGAGAGGGCAGGAGGACAACCTGTAGATGCTATGGTTTGAAGATGTAATTAATGGTAAGCTCCCCTTGTCATGGCTTTTGGACATTGGTTGTATGCTATAATATGAACGATGTTAGACCAATACCACTGAAGTAGGTCCCAGCCCCATAGGGGCCCTCCACCAAGGACATCCTGGAATTTATTTTAGACACCCTGTCTGTTTTTCATTAACCCTCCCCTCCCCTCATGTCCGGTCTGGTTTACATTGAACAATTAACTACAAATTATTAATTTTATTTTTAATCACAAGTGGTGGTGATGAAGTAACGAAATCTGACTAACCATTCAGCCATATTTTGAGTTCTAACAATGGCAATTGAAGCAGTTCTTTCCGTATTAAATTCAAAAATTTAAACTGACTATCAGGACTTCCTCTTTCCTTGAACACCATCTGTCAGGCATTGTTCTTTTATCGAAGACCCACCCTTCCTGGACGTCCTTTATGGATGACCCCTTATTTGAATTTTGATGTAAAGTGAGCTCATGCTTTTAAAACGTAATGGCCCAGACAGAGGATTAATAATAGAAGGGTGCCAAACCATAACGTATCAAGTGCCCAAAAAATCAACTTTTCAGGAGTGAAAAAATGATTACACTCATAGGCCTACCTCAGTTTACGGCCAAGATAGGCACCTGGAAAGTTGGCTGTAAAGCGAAATGCTGCATAACGAACCATGTTACAGTCCTATATGTAAATTAGATAGGTTCCGTGAAATACGTTCGTGAAAATACTAGTTTGATTTCGTTCAAATAACAAGTTCAGACATACACAATTGACGTTCAATTACGAAAAGAGAAACGAACTTTGAGAAACAGTGGTGTAGTTGCCAACTGTTTGTTTTTCATAACGTCGTATGTACCACACGTATTTCAGCCCAATGAACGTTTATAACGCGGCTCTCTTCTCTTGTGACAAGCAATGTAGCTGCGCATTGATGTCATTTATTCCTTCATTTTGAAGTCCAAGTTTTAAAAACCACCTTCTGAATCATGTTTTTTTTCGGAACACTGACGTGGTTCCATGGGCCCAACGTTGAATAACCGTGATTCATGTCCACCTTACCAAGGGTTGGCACCCGTCAATTATTGTTGAGAAGTACGCGCCTAACATTGTTAGTTCAAGACTTGTATCTCAATTCAACTCAGTACCCTTTCAATAAAAAAAGATACAATGGTGAAGAGGGTAAAATCCATTTCCGAATGGATCAGGCGTTTCCCCAGCATATAGGGGTTATCCATAAAGGACGTCTGAAGGAGGAAGGGGGAGGTGCGCAAGGAAACTGGAGAACAGTCCAGATAGTCAGTGGAAATTTTCGAGTTTCATGTGTAACGAATTGATGGAAAACTGGGTGAGATATACTGAAATCTGATATTCTGGTTTACCGCTGACTGCGTTTATAATATGTATACTTCTCGCTCAGATTCTCATAAATAAATTGAAATTAACATTACATACATATATGTATTTCGTTCGATGTGAAAACGGTTTTTCAAATCAGACCGGACATGCGGGGGAGGAGGATGTCTGAAGATCACGAAGATGTCAGGACGTCCTTTATGGATGGCCCCAACTATCACATTTACATTCGCTAAATACCCAGTGGAGGACCCAGAGGGGAGACACCATTGTTTTTCAACGAATACACGAGTACACTAATTATTCAAATGCCCTTTATCTTAATGGAGCGAGCGATTAAGCTTCATCTAATGATCTACTAAAAAACAAAAAAAAACAATCTGCGGTTTAGTTTACATAAATTATTGTGCCCAACCCTTCGTAGGCATCTAGATCTTCCTTTGTAAGTTGCAACTCGTCAACTCGTACCAGAAATGACATCACCATTACACCATTACCGTCACTTAAAAAGTAAACTCGAGCAATCTCACCACCTCAAGTCTTCCTGCCCACCTTCCTTCGGCTGCTAATCCATGAAAGATTTTTTTCCCACGACTTCGCAAGAAAAAAAATGGTTTCAGCGTAAAGCTCGAAAGCCTTTAATTTCGGTCGATTCCGTGTGCCCCGTGTGGCGATCGTACCTACTGGCCCAGTGTGTCACAGATCTAGTTAGGATAGGCGCACTATTCCTCGCTCCTTGTGGGTGGGTGGTCTAGGCGAGTGGGTTTGCATTTTATTCAAGGCACAAAAATGTGCGGGAGGCTTGCCCATAGTGCGCACTGGAGGAACATGATCGGAATGAGTGCGGGGCAGCGTGAGACATCCCAAGCGAAAAAAAATTTCCAATTCACGGAGGAGGGAATTCCTCGCACCACTGGCACCACCGCCTCCTCGCGTCTTGCGCTAGGCCTACCGATGCATTCCGCGTTACTCATATTTGGCCTAGAGCTTTCACGACGAGCGTCTGGTGTGGCACATCCTGTGTTCCTGTCCGTACTCATGGAGGCCGGTCGAGCGAGGTGAAACAACTCTTTTTGCATTGTTTCGTCCACGATAGCCATCGAAGAAGGCCTGTCATCGAGGTGGCCAAAGATTTCGAGCAATTTTTTCTCTTTCGCTCATAATCTCGACAAGGTCAAGGCTGCGTCGTTTCCCTCGCGGACACCTGTTCTGCGGGCGCCGGAAGTGGCTGGGAACTGGCGGTTGCGCACTGTTCTCTCATGGCTGATGCTGAGCTGCCTGATGCATTGCTCAAACGCGCGTTCTGATGGCTTTCATTAAACTATCGCCACCCACCTTAACATCTGTCAAGAGCCCTCAAGGCATAATTTTTTTTCACATGCGAAAATAACTCGGTTGTAAATATAGTAATATAATGTGAAATTAAATATATATCGACAATATAGGCCTACAATAATTTTAACATCAGGATTACAATTCATTTGCGGAATTTATATGGGTGGGAACCTTGCGGTGGCTATTGCGAACCGTTTTGCTAACGTGACATCTGCCCGCTCAATGAAAAATGCTCAATTCATCCTATTTGCGATTTCAAGTGCAGTTTGTCAGGAATCTGCGGGGAAAAATGTAGTCCATTTCTACTGAATTGATGTAAAAAAAATATATTAACAATTGGTGTTAAGGCGTTTGAAGATGGCGTAAATTTCTTTTAAATACACAACTTCACTTCATTTGACGTATTGCTTTAATAATCGATAGATTGCAGTTAAACTGCACATTTGCGATGGTGTGGTGGATAACTAGCAGTTAAATATTGTTTACTTACGGATAAGTTGAACTGCACTTAGCTTTTGTGCTTAGTTGGGATGATGGGGGCGTGCATGACTGAATCTGGAAGCATACTACATGTAATATTTTCTAGGAACCTCTCTCTGGCACCAAGTAAATACCACCAGTGTTGAAAATTAACACGGGGCCCCTTGTAATCCTCCCACTAGAAAGGGGTTCTTCAATTTATTTATTGCATTTGCAATGTTTTTTTCTAAACGGTGTCGTTTAAGTAAAGTGTTATTACAACAATTACGTTGCTTTAATGGAATTTGTTCGTGTCGCAGCATACTGCATTTTTAACGCCTACAGTCCACGAAGTTAAATAAAACCAGTAAATATATGGGTGAAGTGTTTTATAGGATGTCGCTAAAGTTGTTCTTTTATCTTTTGAATTTCTGCTTTCTTAGGGTGACCCAGTGGCCATTGATATTCAGCCAATCATGCACCTAAACATTTCAATTAATGCAATGGTTAATTCCTTATTTGTGTTTTCTAAGATCATAACAGAGAAGCTGTTTGCATTGACAACTGTCGTCCACTAAGGGCCGATTGCACCAACAAACGTTAAGCAAAACCCAAGGTTAACCTCTGGTTAATTGAAGAAAAGCATTGTACAACAGCAGGTTATGGGTTAACCCAGCTGACAAGCAGGGTTAACCAAAGGTTTGTAATAGAATGAAATTTTCCCAGAATTCCTAGCTACAGCAGGTAATCTCCATGTTAATTATACCTTGGGATAAAAATCTGTATAGTAATACGGTGCAACAAAAACCTATTAACCCTTAGGTTAACTATGGGTTATATTTAACCCCAGGTTAGCTAACCTTTTATTCAACCTGCAATGGTGCAATCGGCCCTTAGTAATTAGTTCACCTCACCGGTGATTTCTAGCAATTTCCCAAATCGCAGTCATGAATGAAGTTATCAATATCACGTTCTTAAGTCATGCCGCCGGCAATGTCATAAATTACTCCACTCGCCCCAAAATAGCACCCTCCTCTCCATCACCTCAATATCAAACAGTCAATACGAGATTATCACCGAACAGACTCGGTGCAGATTCCCACAGAATCTCGCTCAGATTCGGCGTGTTTCTCACTGGCGATTTGCTTTTCACAGACTGGCTCACTTGACCTACTGACTTTCTTTGTACGGGACTTTAGTTTGAACTTGTCTAAATCATCTTTTGCAACTTCCTTTCGGAAAAAAAACCTCGCAGATACTTTAACCACTGTTTGTTATTCATACATCCCTCTTGGATTTATGAACCAATAATAAAACAAGCGTGGTTGAATGGCCTTTCTCACCATTGAGTTCTATTCGCGTGGACTGCTGTTCCTAGGCTCTTTCGAAGCCAACCACTTTTCATTTTGCAATATCGTTTTCGCATCAAGAATGGGCGATTAGACGTGCAATTGCTTCACAATTGACATGTTAACAATATTGCGGAATACAGTACGAAGTAGACGTGAAGCGAGGAAGTGATACATTTGCTGCGTGCTATCGGCAAATTAACACCTAGTTGTGCTGAAATTAATTATTAAAAGGTGGTAATGTTTCCCGTCCGAAATTTCGGGATGCTGCCTAGGTGTCTGCACGTCTGGCGCTAACGACTGATTAAGTCATACTCCGACGAATTTATTGGGCGAAATTAATCTAAACTCCGATGAAAAGAAACCCATGCACGTGAACCAGAAATCGTAGCAATGGCAATGCATATTAGCATGACAAGTAGGGTCCTGGACTGTACTGATGGCGCCCAGGCGACGACTCCTGATTAAATGTAATGGCAGATCAAATGATCCTGTTCATTCCATATCATGTTCTACCCTGCTCCAACGACTTTGGCGGTAAATCTGCGGTCACTCGTAGGCGTCTTGGTGGCTATCAAACGTTTTAGTCAGAGACCAACGTTTGACATTTCAATTAATGGCATGTGTTTGCTCGAGCTGGAAATTTAATCCTGATCAATTTTCATTTCACACACACGGCACATTTCTGACAGGAAGCGGCTGATTCATTGACCAATAATATGGTCCAGGTGATGACTCCAACTGGGCAGGGCTGGGAGGCTTCGGATGCCAAAATTTGGAGAATGCGAATAAAAAAGACATTTCTGACATTTCCATCGCATTTCTTAAACTGCACATTCCATTTCTGGGAATTAAAAGTCATGCCAAGCTCTTGACTTCAATAGGCGTAGGAAAAAGAACTGGGTGACCCATGCCCTATTTTCTGCACAAAATCACGGTAGTATGGCATAACTGGTTGGAAGCACGTTTGTTTCATTATATTCATTGAGGAAGTTTACATATGTTACAAAAATGTCAGTTTCCAGGTAAACATATTGTCTTACGTGTGGAAAATAAATGATGAAGCGTTAACCTACATTAACCAAAATTGTCACATTTAACGAAACTAAACTAGACCTTGCTAAAAAGAAAGAACAAGGAAAATAGCATTGGAATAATTACTATAGTACATTAAATGAGTATTGCATGATACTGCTTGAGGATGGAACGGATGGTGGCGGTTTTTTATATAGAAAATATATTCCTGCTAAATACCTGGGAAAGAGACTTTATGAATGAGAAAAAGAATAAAACAGAATTATGATTCAAACATCTATCTATCTATGCGATAAGCCATACTCAATTTACTTGGCCTAATAAGAGACTGTATGGTTGGTTAGCCTCTTCCTGCTGAGACGATTCTTCTTCTTATATTTATTCTTATATTTTATTATATCCTTATAGGCCTATTCTTATAATATTATTATATTCTTATAGTCTTATTATATTTCTTCTTATATTAACTCTAGGTGAAGGAACGCTAATACCTCATTACTTCTTCTCTCCGAATTTGACTATTTGCTCAAAATACATTTGATTTCATGATTTCAAGGCACATGTATTTCGATAGATAAAAGGCCATTTAACAGAGGCAATGGTGAAGAAATGAAATCTTCTAGTAGATGTTTTGGGAATACAATTCTCTTTATACGTTAGAAATACAAGGATTCCAGATGGCAAAGTTAGCTATGAGCTAAATATTAAAATTTAAGCACAGAATATGTCCAATAGCGTAAATTTCTACATAATAGGCTACTTTGGGAAAATACTACATTTAATGCCCTGAACAATCTTAATATACTTGTATGCTCATGCATACATACATATGTTTCCACAGGTGTTATTAGCAAACTGTTTAAATACACTTTAAATTTTAAAAATACGCATCAATTTAGTTTAACTCTGGCCAGGAGGTACATGTAATTTATAGCCTACATGTATTTGCTTAAGAGTACATCCGTTTTCCGTCTAAACGAACAACATACGCGCGAATCATTATTCTTACTGACCTGAGCTGCTGAGCAACGGTTTTTTTCTTCGGTCTTTGGCTCAAAGAAAGTGCATTGAGTGGAATTCATATCTGATGACGTCAACAATTTAGGGAAGAAGAAAGCAACTTTTGAGTATGAGAGTCTTTTGACGTCTTTTTTGGTTTGAAAATTAAAAATCTCGACAAATTAGTAATGGGTCGGTTTATATTTTACTGATGCGGTTAAGTCCCAAAGGGATAAGAGCAAATATCTCATTGTAAGGGAGTGGGTGTGGTATGTTGAACTACTGACCCCTTTTGATGTTCAGCAGACAACCCCTCCAGGAGCAAAGTCTAAAAATACATTACATGTACCTCATTGATTGCTATTAGCCCAAAGGCTAAAACAGCTCCAAAGTGCTTTAGGGTGCTTAACTCCAAATAGCCCCAGTTACTGATGTTGTCATCGGGAAATTGCTATATAATGATTCATCTAGTTGCGCCTTAGAATGCAAGTGTGATGTCATAAACATTGGTGGTGCAAAGGCAAACGCCTCGATTTTGAAACAGTGATATTTGGAAAAATTGTGCTTAAATAATAAATACGTGTCGTTTTATATCAGATATTAAGTTGTATATCGGACATCAATAGAGCAATGAATTTGAATGAAAGCCTACAACACTTGATTCACTTCCGTTTTGGGAACCAATTAGGATGGCAACTAAAGAAAGAATTTTGTTATGTGGACTACATTGTAACCGTTCTACAGTTCATATCTTTGGCGGCAGGTTGTCTCCCAAAACCGGAACTACCTGTGGCCATTTCTTACGTTCAATATCTTTTGAAGACTTTTTTATCTTTTCACAACAAAATTAAAGGTTTCACTGAAGTCGTTTAAGACAAACTGGATGCAAACATGCGCCATTTTGTGCAAAAATTATGGAACATGGGCTAAAAATTTAACAAAGAAAACAAAAGTCATATTCGACCTTATTTTGACGAGTTTTTCCCAAATTTAACTTGGCACGTTGATCGACGTCCTGTAGAGGGCAATCCAGCTATTGCATTGGTTGATATAGATTTGGTCAAAAACATGAATGTCGCTAATGGTGTAAGAATTTTCAGGTAAAACTAGCCGATATTGGCGTAAAGTTAAGTTCCTTAAAAACTGCAATAAAAGCATGACAAAAAAGGCCTGCCTGTAGGGAAAACAACGACGTCATTTGAATAGATCACACTGCATACATGTTAAAAGTAGGCTTAAGCCAAATTTGTAGGCTTATCGTCATCGATCTATAGCACTAAACGAAGAATTCAAATTTGCAACTTTAGTGAATTTATATTCATGAATTGATCTTTCACACCCTTATTCGTCATATTTGTCTACAGAAAACTTATTTAACGCACTTCTATAGTTCCGCTCAACGCACGCTGCTAGGCCTAACTATAGGCCTATATTCGTAGAAACATTACTGATCAATCCCGCTAATTATTATCGGAAATTTTCTTAAAAATCTGACCCCAGTCAAAATCCCTGCCTCGCGGTCTTGAAGAAGTGGGCTTTTCCACCGTAATAGCCGTGGAGTTACGCTTTTAATTGTCCAGTTTGACAGATGCCATAATCAGCCAAATTAACAATGCTAAACTAGTGGTTTTCGTCTTTTGGAACGACAACTGAGAAATTTCGCGATCATGCAAATTATTCCTTCGCCTTATATGCGATGTGGGTTGTTTGGTTAAAATAAAAAAATTGCAGCGGAAGCTCTTTTCAAGTTGATTCAATAACAGCACCTGCGCATGTGTCAACAAATCCAGAATTCATATCCTATGGGGATACACACTTTTACGATAATTTGCATATCACATCGACATAACGGGGGGCAAGGTGTGGGGTTTAAGAGCTGAGTTTTTTTCGAGGAAAACCGAAAACTCCTCACGGACGAAAACGCTATCGGACGTTTACGATTTTCGTATTTTGCTATCTCAAGGCTCCCAAAAACACATACGCCTTATCCATATTATGTTCATAACATTTTAAATATTTAACGAACGGAGCCGAAATCGACGACAGTTTGTCGGGCATCTTCCTAGCACCTTACCCATTACAATTTTTTTTGTTTTGAGACCAAAAATGAGCCCGAAAATCGGGTCGGAGCGCTGGACGCTTTAACCCTTTGGGTGGTCCGTCATGCGCGCCAACAGCGATGCGCCCTTTGCGATCGATCTAAAGCCAAGTTATTATTTCAATAAAAGATCGACAATCAGTTTTATAGCTTCGATAGTATTGCTAAATTGTAGTGGTCTAAAATCCTGTTTTTAAAGAGAAAATATATGGGTGCGCCATGCCATGCGTTAGCCAAACGGATTCCGAATCGTGATTTCGGTTCAGATACAATTCTGCGAATTCGCATCTTGAAGCAATTATGTGGATTTGGGGCGGAAATCCCGTTAAGCGCCAACAGTTACCTCCCCGTGTTTGTGCGGGATTCTCCGTGAAGTTCGAGATTGGCCACAATTTGATGAGAATAGGGCGAAACAGGCGCCAAGGATGCAAAAATTCATTATTACTTTTAATGTACATTCATTATTATTTAAAAAGATTAGTTCGCTCAATTCTTGAGCAAAACATAGTCCATTTATAAACGCAATCAGTGCAGAGTTATGGTTTACGCCACATATGGAGTTATGCCACAATACCCTATTACAGGGAACTAAAATGACCAAAAAATATGGATCTAAAAAGATTACCTATATGTATTGAAGTTGAAATGAAATTAAAGTCAGCCCATTGGACATGACAGTGAAATTCACTGTGTACCTATACATGTAAACTCACGTTCTTTTGGTGCATCCTTAATTTGCTCAATAATTTCACCTGTTTTAACGGCTGCACTGCTCCGTTCTTAAATCTGCTCACCCATTGTGTAAAGAAAAAATATCGACCAAACATGTTCTGCTATTCCTTTCTTCATTTTTTTTTGTAAATATACGAACACAAAACTAACCTTTCAACGAAACTACTTTATGGTAAATTCCAAATCGCATCCCACAACAGGTACAAGCTCTTACCTATATTTGCGATAATTTAGGGTTTAGCAGTTTTTGAGTAGGTCTAATTGGAAAGATTCGAGCAAGTACAGCAAATATCACACGTACATGTATTTTGTTCATCACAAGCCTAATCAATCTATTGATTCCTCTTACATATAGAATCCAAAATCGTATGTTCCATTTTTATCACCAAATTGCGATAATGGGCGTATTAGCGAAATCTAATGCCAGATAAGCAAATCGGGTGCGCCTGCAGAATGCGTCGACTTTGACGCTAACGAGTTTCTGGTTTTCGATGAAAAGGAGCAAGTTTTAATAACGACAAAGGGAACCAGATTTCGGAAAATGTTTTCGGCGTTTTCATGGAATGTGTGGGAACCTTTTGTATACATGGGGGGAGAAAAAGGCAAAGCGGCTCCGAACGGCTCCTATATAACTCCCCTTGTCGAGCCTCAACTTACTGGTGGTCTCCTTCGATGGGGTGGCATTTTGGGGCGCCCGGGATAACCCGATGGCGACTCGAACAAATTCCCACACTTTTTCTGACCCTCCTTCATTCATCGCGACACCCAAATTTTACACTTTTATGCGGCTTTCCCCCCCCCCCTCCCACCCCCCATCTTTTTCCTAGTTGACAACTTGACCGAAAACGAAGACGCTCAGGTGGCCACCGGAGAAACAATGGTATCGGGGGCGCGATCTGTTGCATCGCCGATCTACTTTGTTTTTATTCAACCACCAGATGATATTGATCCTCTCGCAGCCTCTCGCTATTTCAATTTTTCGATAGCCGTACGAAAAATGAAGGAGCAGCGCATCCGCATCCACCACCATGGACCGTGAGAATCCAAATATCGTAAAAGTTTAAAAATAGGTTCGCTGATTTGGGTCGCTACCACAATTGGACTGGTCAATTTAAGTTCTGGAGTCCCTGACCCCTTGCCCCCAGTGTTTTCTTGCTGACAGGGCATGATCCCATGTCCACCACCATCATCCCAGCATGAATGGAAACACCCCCCCTTTCCCTCCTTGTTCTTAAACATTTCAAGGTGCCTTCCAAAATGCTGGTAAATAGCGGCTTTATTTAATCCACCAGCATGTTCACATTGTTCAGGACAGAATTTGCAGTTATTTTTGGATATTTTCGAAGTGTGCAGGCCTATATTTCCAATCTTGCATTAATCCATTATTTGCAATAATTTCTTCAACCCAGAAACGTGGATCCTTCTCTAAACTCAACTAAGACGTTTGTTCACCACATTAGATTATTTAGCATTTTCAAATAGCTCAAATGTTCATAAAGATTTGTTAAAAGAGCAATTTGCTTTCATCCCAATGTCCCCCACATCACCAACGTTTACACGACACAATTTCTCCAGCCCAGTCACGTCAATTCTGTTTGTTCAAAACAATGATGAAAAGTGTTAAACCAAGCGTTAATTCACCACAAATGATCATTAATCACTCGAGTATTTCAAACAGATCATAAAGATTTGCTAAAGGGAAGTTTCCTTCTATCCCAGTGTCCCCCATATCACCAACGTTTACACAGCGCAATTCACATTCGTTCGTTCGCAGTAATTGAATGCCGATCTGAAATTCCTTTTGTTTTACTTTCCGTTCTGAATTTATAGCGTATTGATTGAACCACAATCAGCACTGGGTGGCCCAGAGACGCCCCCTAAAGGCAGCGAAATTCCTCTGTTCTTCGGAGCAATATCAGTCCCAAAAAGTGGTGAAAGTTAGGGAATTTCTTTGGACGACGAAATCTAATTGATGGTGTACATTGGAACGGGTGGAAAAATGAAACGCAAGTTTTGGAAACTTCCGGCCATCTGCCTATCCATACGAGGGCCAGGGAATAAAGAGAGACAAGAGTAAAAAAAAGGAATGAGGGGAAGGGAAGAGGGGATCGGGGCAAAGGAATGCGCTATGTCTGAAGCGGCTCAGGCCGTCATTCATACTGGCATAGTTTTACCATAGTGGTTTTACGCAGCGCATAACAAATTTCGTTTCCCAAACTCCGCTGATCGGCGAGATTTTCGCAAATTTAAACAATCTTAATTCAAAGAGAAAAGCGAAAATCGCTGCTGCCCCATTCTCCAGCGCCCGAATCGCGAATCAGGTAATTTTTTTTCCCAAAAAAGAAGAAAAAGAAAAAACGCACGCGCGCACGGGAACAATCGAACAATAAAACGGGGCCGAAAAAATTGGGCGAAAAACCAATATTTGAATGAAAGTTCGGCGAGGGAATCGAGGAGAAGGGAAACACGCCAGTCGATAAGAAAGCCGTGGTTTCTCTCACGTTTCGGGGACATTTCTGCGCTTGACACTTGAAACGAACGTAATAAAGGAACAAACGAAGTTCGTGGGGTTATCTGCACGGCACGCACACCGTCCGATTCGATTCCACCTTAATTTCGGCGTGGGGAATGGCATTTTTTTCGTCTCGCCACTCGAGGATACCCCCTCCCCATTCTCTAGCTAATGTATGAATTAAAGTGTACTTACTTGTGTTGGTCTGGTGATCGAGCGACGGCAGCCACGAACGAAATCATGAATGAAACGCAGACGACTACAGAGGCGCCATCGGTACAAAAAAAAACAGCTGTAAATCAGCGATCTTTAAACGTCTAGTGGACGATTTTTAAACTCATTTCGATTTTCGCACACTGGTAGATCGGTGATTTTTGACGGCGTGGACGCTCGGACGGTGGGCCGCGTGAAAAAGGGTATTGATTTCGCCTTTTTTCTTGCCTTTATTTCGGCGATAAGGCCGAACGTCACCTTTCGAATCGAATTCGGGACGGTCCTGGAATGGGGCGCGTGGTGGCGAACGATGCTAAACTGGTACGCGCTTACTCTGGCCGATCGGAAAATGACATTTTCTTGCAATTATTAAGCGTATCGAAGCGGGGAATTTTATTGGGTAGATAAGAGAGCTGTTTGAAACCAGCCGTGCGAACGACGGCAGGCGAAAGTGGAGGAAATGGAAACCTGTTACTCTGGGTCGAGCAACAGAAGTTGGCCGGGGGAGAATGCGGGCGAAGTTTTGTCGTTGAAGCCCGCGTTTTGCGTGGGGATGATCGAATTCGCCCAAGAAACAACATCATTAAAGCGATACAATTTATTGCGTGAAATGAAAAATGCAAACCTACTTTACGTTCGTAACGTTGCCAAACTTCTTTCAGTTTTCGGAATTACCCTCAACCCTTCATCCAGGTGGCGCTGCTGATTGCGCCCCAATCAGCTGTTCGGTGATGGCCATTTTTAAATAGCCATCAGCTGCTGAGTTCTCAACACTTAAATTTCAAGCGTTGTTAGCTTGAAATTTTAATGTTTTTGCAACGGTTTGCTTCGTCGCGCAGCCTGGTTAATAGTACGAGGAATCGTAACGCGTGCATGTTTAACATCAAGTTACTCTTCTTCAGAAAAATTAAGTCTTCAACCAGATCCATCATCGAACGGAAAGGCATCGCAAACATGGCAACGTTTGAAACCTTCAAGTTGGACAACAAAGTTTTGAGAACTTTGCCGTTGGACGAAATTGAGGAAAATTACGTGCGAAATGTGTCAGGAGCCTGCTTTTCTCGAGTGCCGTTGGCCCCGTTAGATAATCCCCGCACTGTCTCCTATTCATCGCACGCAGCCGCACTCCTTGATCTGCCGAACAGTGAACTTGAAAGAGAAGATGCAGCTGAGTATTTGTCAGGCTCAAAGTTGATTCCAGGATCAGAACTAGCATCCCACTGCTATTGCGGATATCAGTTTGGGTATTTTGCTGGCCAGTTAGGAGATGGAGCAGCTAAGTAAGTTATAGGCCTATTTAATTAAATTGTGTACAAATGGAAACACCATGCCATAACTTTACACTTGGAACATTGTGGATCACCAAAATAACATATCTCCTCTAAACGTATAGTTTCTCCTGCGTATGGTTTAATAGTATTGCATTATATATGAATTAATTGCAGATATATTGGGGAAGTGTTGAACAAAAACGGTGACAGGTGGGAGATTCAGCTCAAAGGAGCCGGCCCAACTCCATATTCCCGTGAAGCTGATGGCCGCAAAGTTCTTCGTTCCACTATTCGAGAGTACCTTTGCAGTGAAGTAATTGTTTGCGATACTTTTAAGGTTTCTTTTTAAGTATCTTTGGCCGTTATCTTTATTTTTTTTATTTATCAAAGGCAATGCATCACCTGGGCATTCCAACAACAAGAGCCCTTAGTTGCGTGACTTCAGATTCTCGTGTAATGAGAGACATATTCTACAGTGGTCATCCAATTATGGAACAGTGTGCTGTTGTTTGTAGAATTGCTCCCACATTTATACGGTTCGATTTTATTTTATTTTCTTTTTATGTATAAATCTCATTATATATGAAAACTGCTGTAATTAGTGCTTATTTTTATTTTATTGCTATGTTGACAGCTTTGGTTCCTTTGAAATATTCCAAACGTTGGATCCTGTAACTGGAAGAGTCGGTCCAAGTGTGGGTCGAATTGAAATTCTTCAAAAATTAATTAACTATGTCATTTCTACATTTTTTGAAAAGGTTTGTTGATTGTTAAGTATGTGTGCAGATTTTATTCGTGAAGAGTTTATGGATTGATTAAAAAAATTCATAATTTTAATAACACTAAGGTATGAAATTGTTTTCGCTCTTGTAAGAGAAAAACGTTTCTGAGAATTACTTCGTGGTGTTATTGTTTTCGTTCATGACATAGTCAAAAAATGTTATTTCTAAAACGAATTTAAAATTTTTTAGATTTATGACGATTATTTGGAAAACACCGAGAAAATGTATGCCGAATTCTATAGAGAAGTGGTTGTGAGAACAGCTCATTTAGTAGCCAAATGGCAGTGTGTTGGATTTTGCCATGGGTAAATAAGTTCATTATATTTCTTAAAAATACAAAAATGAATACAAATAAGATTACTTCATTTCGGGCTGTAATATTTTATGAAGAGTTTTAAATACTGACAACATGAGCATTACTGGACTAACCATTGATTACGGCCCGTATGGATTTATGGATTATTTCAACCCGGACCATATTTGTAATCTCTCAGGTATACAGCTTAAAAATGATCGAATTTTGAGCTGAATTCAATTATTTATTTTTCTCGTTTCTCTGTATGTTTGTGCTTTAGATGATGGTGGCCGTTACACTTATGGCAACCAGCCAAAAATCTGTGCATGGAATCTGAATAAATTGGCTGAAGCTCTCAAACCAGTTTTACCAACCGAAATCAGTCTGCCCATCTTAGATGCAACATACTCGGAGGAGTTTAATAAGTGTTTTGCAGAAACGATGCGTCGAAAGGTTGCTTGCGTTTGCAGCTATATGTGAATATCCATCTTTATCAACATAATATTTGTTAAGCTTACTTTAATTTTTTTTCAGTTAGGTTTGTTGCAAACACAGTTATCGGATGATCGGTAAGTTGTTTAATAATTGTATGAGAAGTAAATAATAATAAATAAATTACACACAAATACTTGGTTTATGATCATTGAATATGCCTTCTCTAGGGATCTGATAACAGATTTTCTAAAAGCAATGGAAGACACTGGAGCAGACTTCACTAACTCATTCCGTGCTTTGAGCAAAATCTCATTGCCAGGCTGTTCAGATTTTCAGAAATCTCTCGAGATTACCAAAAAGTTTCTCATGACACAGTGTTGCTCATTGGAAGAGCAGCAATCAATTTATCGGCCAAATATGAATGATGGGTAATGGAATTGAATTGCACACAAAGTTTCTATCTAACTGAAATAAATAAACTGACAAAGTCTATTTTCTTTTGCAGTCAATTTAAGATGTTCGTTACTCTTCTTGCTCAACACCCCGAGATTTTAGAGCAGCTGGGAAAAGGGGCTGCTTCAATACAGCGTGAGATTGAGCGACGTGAAAAGTTTGAAAAATTGCAGGTAATTTATGGCGAATTTAGTAGAAATATATTTTTAATTATCCAACAATAAAATAAGTACAGCGTTTTTTTCTTCTATAAAATTACGTTTTTACTGCCCTAAAACGATATGGATAAATCCCTGTTTGATTTTGCAATGAACTAAATCCCTTGATCTATTTCAGACGTTAAATGTTGAAGACAAGTTTCAAAAGGATAACGAAATATGGTCTGGCTGGCTGGAGAAATACAGCAAACGGCTGCTTGCAGAAGTTGAACAAGGGTCAGATTGTGATGAAATTAACCGTGAAAGGGTGAAAATCATGAATGCTACAAATCCCAGGTGAGATTCTATTACTAATGCAAAAATAACCAGACTAGAGCTATTTGTTAAAATGCTAATTTGTGACGTTAGGTTTATTCTGAGAAATTACATTGCCCAAGTTGCTATTGAGGCAGCAGAACAAGGCGACTATTCTGAAATTAACAAAGTGTTGCGTATTCTGGAGAGTCCGTATGACGATTCTGCAGATGTAAATGATATTTTGGCACCACCTTCCCAAAAGAACTCCAACCAAACAGATGAAACTGGTAATATATCTTTATTTCCAATGCATTATACACATGCTATTTAATATTATATATTATATAATTGTCTTGAAATTTAGATTCTTGCAAAGTCACGTCATTAGCAGATGATGGTGAGCAGCATACAATTAAAGGATACGATGAGCCGCCGCCAAAATGGGCAAATTGCTTGAAAGTCACTTGTTCTTCTTAGATGAATGCAACGAATACATTTGTCACAGGTTGGTTGGAACTGCGCAATTAACCATTAAGTAAAACGAATGGAATCCATCTTTTGCGCAGGTATTTTTATCCAATTACATCCATCTGACTATAAAGTTGTTTCATCTCTAGATTTTAAGAAAACGTTAAAAAAATAATTTTAATCCAAACCACTTCTGTAACCTCAAGAAATTAAAACAATATTTGATTGATACAAACCATTTAACAGCACTTTTAATTTGGTAGCAGTCAGACAAACCAAATGTGATTGTGGTTCAGGATTCTGTGCTGTCCTCACAACAAAACACAGTTGAGCCATTGGAGCCTCAACTTCCTAAACAAATCAATATCACTTTAAAATATCGTCATCGTTCTGAAACAAGTGGGAGCTTTGAAATGGCATTAAAATTACCTTAAGTTGGCTTGATCCAATAACATAATCCACTCTCCAGTGAATACTGTCAGTATGGCTTACTAACATTGAAAATAACAAAAACAATTAAAACTTTACAATAGCTTTACTTGTTAGAAATTCATATGATTATTTTATAGATTAGCAGAAAAACGTTTTAAAGAATAATATAGGAATTTCAAAATCTGCAGTAAAACCTGGTCTTGTATCTTTTAAAAGGTATATTTAGCAAATTTTGCTCATGTATCCCCACCACTCCCTAAATGAATGTATCATATAATAAGATAAACAGCTGTTGGGATTCTAGACAAATCCATAACTTGGGTCAATATTTATAAGAGCAGATTTCACGCCTACTTCACTTACACTGCAAGGTCTCTGCTTGTAACTTCCTTTGTATGTCTTTCACATTATCACCATATAGTTTGCACAACCCAACAATATGCTCTGATAAATAAATAAAAATACTAGTCAGTAAGTACTGGCAAATACTGCCCTTGATTCAAAATGATACTAAAGTCCAATTATCCACCCTCTCTCTATTTATATTCTCAAAGCCATTTTTCTTAGAATGCCCATATTCTCAGAAACGATAAATTTCATCTTATGAAATTGTTCATATTGTTAATGAAAATGCTAGTATTATTAAGGTTACCCACTGATTTTGAATCAATGAGTAGCCTGAAGTCAAAACTTAATTCCAACATTGCTGGGTTTGATGTAGTTTTTGACACACTTCCCAAAGGATTTTAAACATCAAAAAATGCATATAATATTTAGGCGAAAGTTTTTGTTAGTTCTAGTTCTGAGTAGAAAATTGAAGATTGGAAGAATAAACTCTTTTAACACCTTTAGGTAATCCCAACTGTTGAATTTCACGAGCAAGAGACTCGTCGTTTACATTATGTTTAGCAGCACTGCACAGGATGAAATTTAATGCAGCAATACAAGCTTTTACATCCCCTAACTCTGGAAATAATTTCAAAATATTAAGGCCAACCTAAATAATATATCATTAATGATAGAAATTTAGCTTACAACTGACAAAACCGATTTTTTTACTTTTCATCAAATAGTTTTATACTTAAAACAATAAATAACATGAAAATACAAATGAAATGTCATTTAATGTTAAATCTTGCATTATTTTATACTTATTTTAAAAATGAAAGAAGAAATGTAAAATTGTTTAGTGAAAATATTAGATCACTGAAAGTTCATCAACTACTTATTGAGTCTATATGCAGATATAATCATAATAAGTGCCAACTTACCAAACTTGGCATCAGCAGTCAGTTGGTTGACTTTAGCAAACTGATTAAATATTAACAAGTTACAAGGACATAATAAATGTACTATACAGTTTAGAAGATAAAGAAAACTAAATCAGAAAATATTTTACATCAATCGACTGAAGTCCCAAAATATCCTTCATTACTTGAGTGCATAATAGCTTTAGTTTCACAGAGGTCTGCAAGAATTGGAATAAAATGAATTTTTTGACATCTTTTTCTCTATCTTTACGATAAATAAGTGCAAGTGCTATACCATTACATAAGTAATAGAATTATAATGCTTCAAACCATTTCTATACATGCAAGCATTTGTGGCAGTGTACTCTACTGAAATTACCTGTCCGATTCTTCAATTCCTATTAAATTTTCACATAGTGACACTTTTAGCACATTGATTGGCACTGCATGCATATCGTAGTTTAAAGGCATACAAGTATTGCATAGTATTACTACTATATCAATGATATGTAAACAACGACATGACAACAGCATGGTCTAACAACCATGAAATCGTCAATGACAATTAAACAGATATAGACCAATTTGTCAGAATGCAATGATCGAATTACAGTAACGGTATCTGGCGAATTGCCAAATGCACACAGGTACGAATATCAGGGTGCGACAACTTTAAAAATAATAACACCGACTATGCTCCAACAGGACTGGCACACGGAGAGCGGTCGTAACTGATCAACACTTTTATAATTATACAGTACCGTAGCTTTTATTTATTGACTAGTGTATTTGACTGGACTGTGGAGTGGAGCATATACTCACTAGCTTTGATAAAGTTGCAATTTCTGCTAAAACCCAATCAGGGCAATCCTGATCTCCACAAAAGCGAAATCTCTTGAATACAAAGTTTAGATTGTAATTATTGTTTCTGAATAAAAATGTAATTATTGAAATGTGTCACTACTCACCATAGTTGAAAATTGAAACTCAAAAACTAATCAGCACACAAATCCGATTTGTACGTGTGTTGATAAGTGACATTCACTCCGCTTAAGTGCAAATCGAAATAATTTTTTCAGCGTGAGTCCATAGCCTCCTAGTGGCTATGGTGAGTCACGTGACGTCCGTCATAGCATGCGTCCGTGCATTGACCGAGTTGTGTTTACCTGACATTTTTTGGGGTTCTGCTTCGATATTTTCAATCCTTGTCTTGAGAGTCGTGTTTTATGCAGTGAAACAAGCGATTTTAACTATTATTCCAACATAAGATTGAAGAAAATGGATGCTGCATTGATACGCGAGCGGGAGGCGTTTAAAAAGAGGGCAATTGCTACTCCGACTGTTGAAAACAGAAAGAAAAAGTCTGATTCAGCTAACGAACCACCAAAGAAAAAGTCCAAACATGCATCACCAGCAACTGCTAGGCCAAAGCAAAGCAATGGTAAGCACGTTATAAACTATACATTAATGAAAATTGCTGGGAAAATGCTAATGTATCATTTTTCTTTGACAGATCCTCTGTCGTACAAATGTTTACCCGGGAGCTCTCAATATAGATTTGGTATGCTGGCCAAGATTGTTAAATACATGAAGGTATCGTGAACATCTATTCTAATGTTATCGTTTTTACTGAGATGGACCCTAGGGTTAAAACTGGACTTTTGTTTTATTTTAGCAAAGGCATTTAGAAGGCGACACACATCCACTATCTATTGATGAAATTTTGGATGAAACTAACCAACTTGATGTTGGAAGCAAACAAAAGCATTGGCTAGTTACTGAGGTGTGTTACATGCTTGTCGTAAAGCAAGATTAATGTAGTAAACTATACTGTCTACATATTATACGCCGTTTTCTAGCAAACTCGTTTTCTCAAATTCTTCACTTCAAATCGACATTGGAATATATTAAGTCTATTTAGTCTACTACCTGCTGTATTTAAAATTATGCAGTTAAAATGTAGATTCAGAATTTTCTAATTTCACCTGTATTGGTGCATCTGTGTGAAAATGAATTTTTTAAAATGTTAATTGAATTGAGTACAATTTCTGTCCCTTACAAATGTTTTGCTGGAGTGCACCATTTGTTTCTGTCGATATGGCGGCTTGTCTTGGCATGGCTCTTTATTGCTTTAATTATAGGATGTTGCAACCAGTGCTTTGCACATGTATATTTCTATCTAAATCAACGTTTATAGTGTTGTTACAATTTTGACTTTCTTATATCGATAGTGTTCATTAGTTAAATGTATTTGACATTCACCATCGTTTTATGGGCAGGTTACTTCCTTTTATTTGCTTCCTCAGCTGGAATTGTTTAACTAATGAAACCTTTTTTCTTTAGGCGTTGACAAACAATCCTAAAATTATCGTTACGCATGACGGAAAGTATGCCTTCAAGCCAGCTTATAGCATCAGGGACAGAAAATCTTTGTTACGATTACTAGATAAACACGACCAGAAAGGACTTGGTGGAATTCTTCTAGAAGATATCCAAGAATCGCTTCATAATGCAGATAAAGCTTTAAAGGTGTGTCATTGTTTTCCACCAATTGCATTGCAAATCTTTGACAAATTTTCCTTCAGATTCTAGGAGATAATGTACTCTTTGTAACGCGGCCTATTGACAAGAAAAAGATATTATTTTACAATGACAAAAACTTTCATTTTGAAGTGGATGATGGTAAGCACTATTTTGTTGATACATATGAGTATTTTTCTTGTTTAAATATTAACTTCCTCTAATTTCCACAGAGTTTCAGAAACTCTGGCGCAGTGTTGCTGTTGATGGAATTGATGAAAGTAAGATTGATGAATATCTTGACAAACAGGGAATTACTTCTATGCAAGACCAAGGAATCAAAAAGTTGGTGAGTGTTTGCCATGTTGAACATAGTTACTTGAATTTATTTGTGTTTATTTACATGTACAACAATTAACAGTTTTCCATTCAAATATTATCTTGTTATATAATAATTACAACAAAAATACTATAAATTGCTCATGTTTTCTCTTCCGACAATTACAGGCTCCACATAAACGAAGAAAGCCAACTCAGAAGAAGAATCGCAACATTAAACGTCATAATGTTCATATGGGAGACATTTTAAAAGATTATTCAGATAAATGAATGCAATTAGAGGTATGTCGATTGTATGATTTTAAACGAAATTGATTTTACACTTTGCTAGGAAGAATTATCGATCAGCACAGTTGTAACATCAGACAACTTTTAGTTTCTTAGGATTATGTAAAAGCCGATATGCAGCTGTTGTAACTCGCAAACATAAAATTCTTCACTCTTTATATGAAATGCATCATCTCTTTGAATTTTAATCATATGTATATAATTTAAATTCAAAGAAACAATAATATATAATATGTATGATCAATGTTAAGTTTATAAATTCTTAAAGTTGTGTAAATTTTGTTTCAAAATTGGTTTGTATTTCAGCTACCAAGTCCAAGTGTAAAATAGCAGCAAGTTCAGTTTCTCTGTGGCAACTGAATAACATGCATGTAAAAATGTAGAAAACGTAATTGTGTGTTTATCACAAGCACTTAAAGTAAAACCATATAATTTCTATGCACAGAAACCATTAATCAGTAGTTTCATAGTATGTTGTGACTGCTAATAGTATTAAGAAAATATGTAATGATAATAGCAAAACCATACAATAGAAATCTATTTTCCCCAAATGGAAAATAAGCATATCTTCACTTTTGAAACTAGCAATAGTATAAAATAGGCACAGAAATGAAGTTATTTAGCTGCTTGTTTATGTACTATAACTTCCTATAAATGGCAACAGGGGTACATGTTCAAGCATGAGCAAAGTGCACAGTTTAAAAGAGTTGAGTAAGATGCTTACTGTATTAAATTGCTGGAATTAAATTGCATTTATATTGGCTACTCCCTGACACTAAAACTTGACAGACATGAATGCGGCCTTTGGTCATGGGAGCTATGAAGTTGCCCCCATTACACAAACATACCAACATTCTAATGATGGACTAGACATAGTTTGAAAATCCTGCACCAGAAAGTACAAAATAACTGATTAGCCTTGGCACACACGGCTCAATCTTTTTGAGTTACTTCACGTAATAATAGAACTAACTATTACTTTAGAAAAAATAATCGTTCAGCTACAGAGCTTTCTTTATGTACCCCTATAATATACAAAACATTCACACACAAAGCAATCATGGTTATGCTTTTTTTTTACAAATCTGCTGAAGTTTCTGTAGAAGGTTTATTGTTGATTTCTGTGGAGTTTTTAAAACCCTCGAGTTCATTCTGGTTTTTGTGTTCGTCTTCGCAATATGACCAAGGCTGCCTATCTCCACTGCCTAAAATCAGGTAGGAAATGGCCCCTATTGCATAGAGAGTTGTCCCAATGTAGAAAATGACCATCCATTCTTCTCGAGTACCCTGAAAGTTTTGAGAATTTAAAAATTGATTTTTCACAAAACCGATACTAACTGTTATCACTTCTTTTGAGAATTACTTATTTACTTTAGTTAATTTTTTCCTCCTCCTTTTAAACCATCTTTTGGAGGAATAAATCAAGGAAATGGGATAATCTCACAATTTGTTTTTTGTTGATACATGCATTAATTTCACGAAGTGGTAACAGTTGTTAGATAATGTATAAAAAATATGAATAGGCCTACGTTTGGTGTCAGTAATCCCACAAGCAGAGGAGATAGAATGCCAGGAACTGTAGCAAACATGTTGCTTATACCCATCAGAATTCCAGCATGTTGGGGAGACAAATCCACGTGGTTATAAAAGAATCCACCTATTAGCGATCAATAATGTTAAGTACAAATGCTAGCTCGATGGAAATTATCGAACATTAGGTTAACCCGTGTTCAAATTTGTATCATACCTGAATATGCAAATCCTGAAATTGCTTGACACGCTGTCAGTGCACCGACTGCTACATATCGTTGTTCACAATGCAGAAAAGTGATGGATAACATGCATAATGATGGAATAAACATGCCTAATAATATAAAAATCGAAAGTGATTAAACTTGATATTAGTGTAAATAATTTTCCATATGGTAAAGTTGAAACAACATGAAGTTGTCAATACTTGATTAGACAGAAGTCAGATTTTAACATTATTTGTATTAATATTAGTACACTGGTCCCTGGTTATTATAACGTTCTAAATCTCTGGGTCTTTCCAGTTTCCCAGGCTACTGAATGAGAAATATCTTAGAAAATATGTATTTTACCTATACTATTAAAAACCTTCCTTATGCATGTCCAAGAACAGACATTCTTGCGTCTCAGATAATCCGTTAATTTTCCACAAAACAAATTTACAATTAAGGTACACAGGTATGGAAGTGACGACAGAAATCCATTCTAAAAGATAAAACAAAACTTATGGCATAGAGAAAAAAAACGTCTTTTCTGCACTAATGTACAAAGCGTTTACCTGCTTGATATCAAATTTCAGCACTTCTTTCATGAAAATTGGTAGGTTAATGACAAGCGTGTAAAGCCCCCAGTTGGCACATAGGTGGGCTATGATAATCGCCCAAACTGGACCAGATTTTGCAAATTCCAACCAAGGGATATTGATTTTCTGAATATTAATATGCGATAAATTAATGGCGATTGCAAATTACAGTTAACATTATCCTGTTATTGCACTAGATACTTACTGTGCCTGCCGCATGGTGACCCTCCAAGTTTTTCTCGAGGTAAAGTCTTTCCTTCGGAGAAATTTTCGGGTGTTTTTCATAACCATCATAAACCAGAAATATGAGTGCAAACACATAAACACAGCCAAGTATTCCTGTAATGCCCAGAGAAATGTCATTGATTAGGTGATTACGAAGAAATTATAACAATTCTATTTTAATCTTTACAGACCTGTCATATAGAACACTGATCCCCATCCACGATCGAATCCATAATCACACAGAAGTCCACAAATGGGGAAAGTCAGCAGCGTGCCGACGTACATGCCTAAAGTGTCAAATAAGAGTAGACTTACGATAGCGCTATTGTAAAGGTACTTGCAAATATATTTTGTTGACGTTTTATTTATTTCTTGTATGATAGTGAGAAATATAAACTTATGATCCTGACAAAATTTGAATTACTGGCCTTTTAATTTAACCATAACATTTTTTACTGCCATTAGCATATTTGCATAAACGATACAGTGCTCCTTTCAAAAGCGACACAAAGTGCACATTTCTATGTTAATTATGCAATTGCAATGCGTTCTGATGCAGATGTTGAGCATTCGAAATATTTCTAGGATGAAACTACTTTGATACATCCACTTAGACTTACCAGAGTATGCAATAGCCATTAGCATTCCTCTTTCTGTCGGTGGAGCCCAGTTTCCAACTAAGTTATGAATGGCAGGAAAGGAGACAGCCTGCACATTGAAAGACGTTGATTATGTAAAGATGCTTGTGCTATAGAATTATTCTTCATCATACAAAATATGAACAAACAAATGTTCTGGATCTGGCATTGAGCATTTAATCAGATTCTTATGAGGCAAAGTAAGCAAAGTAATAGTAAAATGCTGATGTCAATAAATACTTGCCGCAAACATGCCTTGGACTATGCGCACAGTCAGCATAGCGTATGGACTGATCCGAGCTGCTTCAGGCAATAAAAGAGTCAAAGCACTAACCACGCCCAAGCCAACACCCAAAACAATTTTGCCACCAATCCTGCAAATACATCAAAATGAATTAAGAATCTTTATTCAATGCGATAACGGCTCACAAACATTAATTCTAGGAAGCTCTTGAGGGGGTTAAATAAGCTAGTCCAAAAAGTATGTGTGCATTAAGGTGGGGTTGGGAGCTATAGATGCATTTTTTCCAAAATCTGATTGTTTGGTTAAATATAGTTTGTTGTATTGAGCTTAACTCAAACTCATTTTTTATAACAGCCTTTGATACTTTCCTATCGATACATTATTATTTTTATTACTCCCACATGAGTCCCTCAAAGGGGTTCTGGGTGCTGTCTGACCATGTCCAGAATATCTAATAAGAGTTTAGCAACGTTAAATGGACCTTGAATGTGACTTTCAGTTTTACTGTCTTGTTAACTTTTTTAAATGGTGCTTGAAAGAACCATTTCCCCTAAATACGATCCCCAAATAATCCCATCCTCCAACTGATGAAATGGTCATGCAGCTCTAGTTCCTCTAGAAAAAAAGCTTTCGATTTGTTTATATTAAGGTTTAAATCGTTTAGTTTAATTTATTTCCTAAATTTTGTAATCTTGTACTTTTGTAAATCTTAACTATGCATGCAACATTTACTTGTGTTAAAACCTTGCAAATTGAAATACGGCCTACCTGCACCACTTTTCTTAGTAATAAATTTTAACAAAAGTCTGCAAGGATTTTATCATACTTTAAACTAAATTAGCCTACCGATCGCATAGCCATCCAGCAGGTACTTGAGTTACGATGTAACCATAAAAGAACGCCCCCAATAGAGCTCCTTGGAGAGATTTTTCCCAATCAAATTCCCCTATCTGTGGAAACAAGAAACACAATATAGAAAAAGCTTCATTTTTAAACTATCTACTTTTAAATTGGGCAAATGCAATTGCCTGTGAGAATGAGCGTCGCTAATGCACTTGTATTTCAATGATTAATTATAATAAGATCCGGTTGTTAATCTTTAATATGGTTCTACGCATAATAGGCTTATGTAGGCATGCATTTATACATCAGCTACTGCTTAGCAACTACTGAACGTTCCTAATTTGTATGTTTACACTTTCACTAAAGTAATTTAGCAGCTGGCTTATTTTGGGGTCCATTCTTAACGGGGACATGACATTGCGTTGGTGGAATCAAAGTCGAGCGTTATTTTTAAGTACGACATAGACGGGGCAACTTTATAAGTCAAACTAGATTTGTCTCTTTTTATAGACATCATTTACACTGACTGTCCTTAACAAGCTGAAAAGTTCCCCCTGAAATAAAAAGCCACCTGGCACTAATGCAATGCTGGTTGGCCTGCATTCGGGGGACATGAAAGGATGGGGGCGTGCACACTTAAGTAGTTTTGTGCAAATAAATAAGCCATATTTTGCTAACATCACCTTAGGTGAAAACCCACCTATGGATGTAATACTAAGAGGAAATATACTGGGGAAAAATTGATTTTTGAAGAATAAAAAGATATTCATTGTGCCAGGTATCATAGAATATTTTCCCCCGTCCAAAGATGGTGTGCTACATCTGCAATACATGTACATGATATCTTAAGTCTCAAAAACTGGTAGGTTTGTGTTACCTACTTATCATATCAACTGTCCGTGCTTACCAATGCATCACCCCCTCCTCCGTGTTTATGGTAACCAGCTGAGCAGACGTCGACTACCTCGGTCTCATTCCCAGTGATATTGTAAGCACTATCGTTGTAGACCTTTGGTTTTATCATGCAAACTAATGCAAAACCAATGTTGAGCCGTAAAACATAGGTGATTAGGCAGGCAGCAAACATCATTAGGGTGACTGTCATTCGACTTGATGGAAATATGCGTGCTGAAATAGATAAAATCATCGTATTGCATTATTTGGCAATTGATTTTAGTGCACAAAATAGCATTTGTGATTCTGGCGTTATTTTGGTATTGGTCTATAG
>JAQIXS010000392.1:0-48926 GCA_034700785.1 Rossiulus vilnensis | reverse complement strand
TAGCAGTAGTAGTAGTAGTAGTAGCAGCAGCGATAGCAGTTCTGAAGACGAACGTGAAATAACTTCGAAAAACATCAAAATCGTTGTCCATGATACGTCCAATGAAGAGGTTTCGCAAATTCCCAAAATTTTAATAACACAGCCCAGTCAGGTTGATGAAGTCACCATCGAAACCGTGGAAGTAACAACAGCGGTGAGCAATAGCATTAATGAGGACACAGTAATTACAGTAAAAGGAAAGGTGTTACAGGAGAAAATAGAGAGGTCTCTAGAGACGGAGATATTAAAACCATTGGAACACTTCAAAAAAGAATCGGTCAGCAGTGATGACGATAAAGGTATTGCGATTCGTTATTTCAAGAATATTGATGCGACGAATAAGGGTTTTGTGTTCATCAAAATATTTTGTCGAATAAACAGGAAAATCGCTCCGAAAAGGAAAGGCCAGTGAAAGTACCAATGACAGCGACAGTGACGATGAAACATTCTTCAGTGCACATGAGACGTCTGATGAGGAAGTCGAAGGGGTATGAATTTAAGCCACAACTAATGATAATTCATTTAAGAAACACAATTATCCCACATTTGTATCACCGAAGTAAAATCTGCAATAGCCACATATACGTTACATGTACGAGTCCTGTAAAGTGTATAGTAACTTGCTGTTGAGATCAGACCATCGAATATCACTTCTGAAGTAATTATCCAATGAAATAATACAGTATTTTCTTATATAAATAAAAATATATAGAAATGGTAAATAAAACTAACAAAGTGTGATTTATTTATTTTAAAACAATCAAACAATGGTAGGTTTTCATTAAAATAAATAAATTCACAATAAAAAGAATGTGTACATGTATTTGTAGAATGTCTTTCATGAATTGTCGACTGATGACATTCAAATTCCATCTAATGAAACATTATCGAATACAAATCGGAAAAACATTCATTATGTTGACTTACATGTATTAATGGCATAATTCGCTTTCATGTATACATAGAACATAGAGGAATCCACGCTACTAGCCCGTCCAAAATCCGTCTCAGAAATTTTCCAACGGAAATCGACAACTGGAATATCAGAAAAATTCAGCTCATCGACATCGACATCAACATCGTCGACATCAAAGGTCTCCTTTCATGAGGTCAAATCCGTAATAGTTCAAAGCTCAAGTCAATTATCTACTCAAGTACTGCATAGCTCAAACCAAAGTGAAATTATGTGGGAGGACATTAAAAGACTTGGTAAGGAAACCTTTAGCTCAAATGTGTTAAATAATTGATTATTATAACTCAAATCCTTAAATTCGTGAATGAATTCACCCATTTTTAAACCCGGTACATATTTTAATGTGTAATACATTTTTAAATTTAATAGATGACCTAAGCAATGGGGAAGGTATGTGCAAAATATGTAGAATTGCAGTGACTGATTGCGTTCTGGAGGATTGTGGTCATAAGGCAACGTGTATCGACTGTGGAATGGAAGCTGAAACGTGCCCAGTTTGCGGAAAACCAGTGTCCGGTGTGGACACGTAGATACTAAATAAATTGTTAAATATGCTTCGATGATAATCATTTACCATCAATTTTTTCATTGGAAAATTATGCATGCATTTTCCTAATATGCTATCCACTCTCAAGGATTCGCCATTTTTAAACAATACAAAGAACAGGGATATTTTGATAAGGCCAACTATTTCGCCGATTAATTGATAAATGTGAACGCTTTTGTGCGATATCATATTTCTATGGTAACATTTCTCAGTGGGTGCTGATAATTACATTTTATTTGCATTATCAATATTGTAAAAGTGTTATCGCAGTTATCTGTTATTACATTGCATAATTTGAATTGTTGGACAGAATGAGATTTAAGCCAGACAACGTATTAAATACTTGTATTTTAAAAAGCCAAATGGGATATCGTTTCGTATTTTACAAAAATCAAATGGATTTTCAGGTGCAATATTATTACAGTGAGAAAAATATTGCCGTTTATGATATTTGTAATTCAGACTGATTCATGTGTAATTAATAAAATAACGGCTTTTAGGGAACTCTTGTATGATTTTATCATTGATATGTCAACTGGTTAATAAAAAAAATGTGCAATATGTTCAACAGTGTTATTTAAATTAGAAGCAGTACCATAATATTTCGCTAAAGTTCACTTATGACACTTATGGTAAAACAAAGCAGAAAAAACGTTAAGAAGCAATAAATGGGACATTATTGAGCATTAGTTCATCTACATCGATATTGTGCTCTTATATGGGAATCAGCACATTTTTAGATCATGCTTATCTCGCCACTTACGAGACTAAATCAGTAAACCAAAGTCGTACCTGAGCTGATATAAAACACATAGATAAACCTTGTTAAATAATATTATCAATCTACATTAGATACCATTATTATGTGAAACTGATGTGGTGAGGCGTGTCGCATAAGCAACACGTAGACATTATTTAAGTATTTATATTTATTTGCAAACTAGGATATGTAGACGACAATTCGAAGGCTTGACATTTCGGTAAGTGGATAACATTTCTAGTTTCGCATTGGTTACATATTGGGAGCAGAAATGCTTCTCATTCCAGACTTTAAAAAAATTCCAGACTAAGTAGGCTAAATAGCATAAGCAATACTAATTATTGTTGTATTGATATTGGTAGTGACATGTACATACTAATGTTAATGCTGTTTAAGCAATCATAGGAAGTCACCAATCTTCTGCGAATAATGGTACAGCTGAATCAACTAAATTGAATTTTACTTTGAAGAAAGAGATGGGAAATTCGATATATTCCTGCATTCGTGTGATACCCGGAATATCTTTATTCTTCAGAAAAAGTGACATGGTAAATATAATACTTGTTATGTCGGAAAGATTAAATTAATGCAAGCATATTTTTCCTTTGCGTTGCACATGCAATTGATTTCGAAGTACATGGAATAAATATGCTGAAAATGCTCGGGATACTTATGAAATGTTTGCATGCAATTTATAGACCTAAAGACATTTTCCTATTAAGCTATTTCAGAATTTGGCCTAAATTCCGAATGACCAAATGCTGAAAGACATTTCATTAAAACGTTACGCAAGCATTGTGTGCACCAGTGCATAGTATCTGGTGAGAATCCAGAACCAAAATGACAAAGGAAGTGTCGACGTAATGCATAAAATTACTGTTTATTGCTATCTTACACTTTGCTCTAGTGCTCATTTCTAAAAGAGCTAAACCGATTGGTGTACAATTGTACAGTATTCTTGGGATGGGGTGCCACCCTCTCCATGTCCTGCAATCAATTTTAGTAATTATAGTTTCAATTGCACTTTGGAAAATAGGGAATTGTAAAAAGTTATTTAAAGGCTATGTTATCCTACGTGTCACTGTGTTGGCATCGATTTTTAAAGTTGATTTGCACTTGCGTTTCTTTCAAGGCAATTTCCTCAACAGAAAATTACTCAACTTTAAGAATTGATGGCGGAACACAAGGGACGCGGACAATGAGGGATGACAGCAGGCCGAACATAGAATTTTACAGTGTGTCAATTGCTGCCGAATCAGCCAGTTATAGCACCTTCCCCTCAACGCACGATCACACTGCCAGGAGCAGTACCACCTGTGTGCCCACCAGTTATCCGGAAAAAGACGTGGGAATTTACCTTGGTGGGGGCATTGCTAACAAGGCCTATCAAGCCATAGAAGATGATGATGACGATGATCTCATTCTCTATCGACAAATGGCAACCGCGGCCATCGACTTGAGCAATACTACCAGAGAAGAAATCAAAGACGAAGACGTGTTTTGATGGCAGCACCATTTGCTATTTGTTGGCCCACATGGCTAACGAGTGCTATTTGAAAATGTTTAATGTAAATAAAGTGTATGTACGCAGTGGTATAACACGTCATAATGCCTCGAAATTTTGCCCTTCATGCCCCGCGCATTACATTTGTTACGTGAATTATGATAGCAATAAAGATGTGGCAAAGGATTATTTTGATAAATAAATTCGCTTTACGGTGAAATTAGCAATCTCATTTCAAAGGCAATGCAAATTTTAAAATGTGTAGCTGAGAGCTTATCATGTCCCTGGTAAGTTCAAATACATAATAGGAAATGTAATGATTTTAGGAGAAGGCTATGGTCTAAATATTTTTTTCCAGGAAATTCTAAATTAAAAACTTCACACGACCTATTTTATGACAGATTTACAGAAATTCACACTCCCAAATAAATTGTACAGATTTGATAAGTCTATTCTCAAACATGATAAATTCATTTTTATTAGATTCATTCTGTTTCTTTGTTAACTCTTTTAAAATAATGTCCCAGGTCCTTTCCATTATTGTCATTCATGCGCTTTAATAACATCTAAAGGCTTGTATAAATTTACAACCAATTCATTTTAAATAGCATGGCGTTTATTTGCAGGAAAGGATTCGTTTCTCAAAAAGTGTGACTTAAAAAAATGTAACTTTTGATGTGATAATGAAGTTTCATTTCTCATTAAAATTATGACAAGTCGATTTCAAATTGCAGAAAACGCCACCATCTGATGTCAAGAATGGTTCTATAGCAGAGAAGAGTACACAAATAGATATGCCACCACAATTCGATGCAATGCAAGTTGAACATCCGGTGAGCTCGACGTCGAAAATCCAAACCAACGAATACATGAGTGTGGAGTTGGAAGCTGCTGAGATCGCGAGGGCAACACAGAATTATCTTAACTCAAATTCCAAAGGGGATTACATTCCTGAATTTCCGGGTATCCATTCAGAAAGTAAGATCAATGCAATTTTAAACAGTTGCTGGTGGCATTCACTCGTACTCCATAATTTAGTTACCATCTTTCGTCTTTTTACTAGGTGTTAATACCGAAACTAGAGAAAACTTCTTAAGAGAAAATGAACTCGAAGATAATGGAAAATTTTTCCCAATCGACGATAGGCCCCAAACACCTTTACAAGCAAACAATGAACATACAGGTAAAGAGTAGCTTAAGCTGGGTGTCCATTTGAGAGTTGTACGCCAAAGTATCATTACTTGATCGTCACTTGAGATGCTGGAGATCCACACTGATATTGAGATGAGATACTTACTATTAAAAATGATGGTGTAGAGTCGTTTAAATACCGATTCATACTGTCAGTAATACTGATTGTGTTTACCAGTAATTTAAAATCATACACAGTATCTCTACTTACGTTTTTTTTTAACAAAGCTGACAGCGCAAAGCAATGCGAAGATTCTGAGCGTCAAATTCAAGAAGAAAAATCAGAATTAGAGGAAGATAGTACTGAAGCTGGTAAAAGCATTGATAGCGAAGAAACATCCGAAATCAGCTCATGTGATGAACAACATGGGCATCCCCTGGCCAGACTAGAACAGCCAAAGGAAGGTACAGAAACATTTCTTGACAAATGCATAATATCCCTTTCAGATTTTTCAAGTTTGCATATTTGTATCATTTCAGAGACCCGTGAGATTAAGGAGCTGAGCACTAAACTTTGCATAAAATGCAACGCCAGACCTTCGGACTGCCTTTTCTTGGACTGTGGTCACCTAACTGCATGTTACGATTGTGGCCTCCAAATGAAAGACTGTCCAGTTTGTCAGGAGTTCATTATAAAAAAAATCAAAATATTCACGACCTAAATACATGTACATGTAGTTGCTAGTAAACTTCGTTGTTTTCATTAGAGAAATTAATGTACATGTAAATCAAATGCAAATGGTCTTGCTTTCAGAGTGCTTTTCGCAGCTAATTTGGGCGCGCGCGATCGAGGGGTGAAGGTCAAAGCAGGATTCTTTTCAAATGGCCTCAATGAATTGTAAGAAAATGGATGTTTACCTGGTAACGAGTTTCTCACCATGAATAAAGTTTGAGCAGTGTTTGCAGGTACTGACTTGAATCATCACGCAAAAACCCATATTAACGCCAATAAAAGGATTTATTGTCTTAAAGGAAACATGTGCAATCACAGTGGAATAATATAAATTAACTGTAAATCAAGTTCCCTATCTAATAAAAGTAATAAAACATTCCTTTTTCTCCACCATTCTTCCATAATCGAATGTCATATAGTTATGGCACCTGAAAGGTACATGTAAGGCTTTGAAATTCACTTATCACCCCGTTTAAATGAAATGATATTGTATTTATAAAAATGGTATCGCACAAATAACAATATTTACAAATAATACGAATGATAATACATTTATGCAAAACTATAAAAAACGTACACTTATTTACTAATAATACATTAATTAAAACACTATGTACACATCGAGATAATATACAGATGAAGACTTGCACGCAGACAGACTATGGATGAGAACATCGCACGTTATTATTTACTGACTGATGCTCCGGGAAAATATCGCTGCAAAAATACATGTAGCAAGAAATATAATTAGAGGGCAAGCTGGGTAATTATACCTTAACATTAGACACCGCTGATAATTCCAGGTGGCTTAATATCATTATGTGGACTTCCTTAAGCCATTGTCTGGCAGTTAGCCGCTGGCCCTAACCTGAAACTCTGACAAGTTTTCATTCTGCACTAACTCATAAGCTCTTAAGCTCATGTTTCCAACCGAACAACGGGTTTATCTCCTGGAGCATATAAGGTTAAGGGATATTAGAATCAAAATGCCAGGATGTTTAAATATCAATATTTCGGTGGTACCACCAACTGGTCTGCACCCCACGCAAAAGCACATTTCATTAAATTAAATATAAAAAAATCAACATACTCATTAAATCTGGAGTTTCCCGTGCTTATTTTTCAGACCAGTCCAGCGTCGTTTGGGCATATTTCATTAATCCGCCTTTTGGAATGAAACACTTGTGACCAATTGGTAAGCGGGATTTGCACACGTGCTCCCCATGATGCCTTGCGCAGCACATGCTAGCACCACAGTCGTTATCAGCTTGGCATCGTGCCCCTAAAAAACAATACAATTGAAATTGTTAGAAAAAATTAAAATAATCAAAATTTTAACATTTATACCGGATGACAGTGCTACAAAATCCCTCATCCCTAGATATTACATAATTTACATAATAGTACATCTTACATAATTGCTTGTCGAAATTGCCATTTCTGGAATTTGAAATATGCGCAAATATGATAACCTACATGTAATTATCTTTTTTAATTGTTTTACGAAAGATGCCCAGGTTTTCATATAGAACAAATTATTTAAAATAGTAAACCCATAAAACAACTTTGTCGTAATAATGCAATAGCAGGTGCAAATAAATTCATGCTCAGTAATGTTACATTCATGCCACTTTTCTCTCACTATTCATAACTTTTTCAGTGTTCTCTTCTTTTCAGCCATGCAACATTTTCAATTCAACATATTTGATTGCGTACCTTTTTCACCACTCTTCACATGTTTTCGACATCGACCAGACACGCACTCTTGGCTTCTTTCACACTGATAGTCACGGCGACAGTGTCCGCCCTCTTTGCGGAGGTGATCGCAAATTCCGTAATACCGATCGCAAAACATGCCCTTTTTGCAAGCACTATCAGCGGAACAAACCTCCTAAAAAATACCCCAAAAATGACCTATTATCTCATATATTGTTAAACAACAAATATCACTACAAATATCTTTGCTATCCCAGAGTCTTTGATGGACTTGAAGTACGTTTTCTCCAGGAGGCAATCTTCCATCAGTTAGTCCATTAGATAATTCAGGAAGGCGAAGGTGCTCAATGTAAGATTGCTTACCTTTCCATGATGATGCCTTAGAAGACTAATTCGTACATCGACTGCCTCTTGATCGTTGGAGGAATAGTTGGGCATTACTTTAGGTTGAATTGCTTCCTGCCCCAAATTGGGGTTTGTTAAAAGCAGCGACCACAAAACGCCTTGAACGCCAGTAGCACTTGACATCCAGAGGAGGAGCAGAGTGTCATTAGCAATATTTAAAGTCAACATCTTATTTACCGTTTGCAGTCTTTCAAAAGTTCTTAAAGACTTCGAAATGTTTGCAGAAATTCCCAAATTAGATTTTAGAATGTGCAAATTTTAGACGTAGGGCAGATATCCAGAGTGTTCCTAAGACATGCCCAACCATCGACCTCATCAACAGCTTGGATAATAAATAAGAGCAGACCAGCTACGTCCGAAAATTCATCAGTCAGTGTGATAGAGGCAAGGTGAACTGACTAATAGACCGAGTGTGTTTCGACATCACACTCAGAATCAGTAGGGAAAGGAGGAAAGAGTTGACAGGTGAGTGTTGCTCGCTGAAGCACGTCATGTACCTGTCAGGCACTTAAGTGGGTAATGATGGGTTCAGGGCAAGAATTACCAAAATCACCACCAAAAACAACAGGAATCTGCCAAAAGTCAAAATGTTCGATGATATGCTGGCTAGTGTGGTATTCTCAGCAAGCACCTGGGCAGTGCATGCTCATTCCTGCAGGGTGCAAGTCTCAGGCCTATTTCAAGACAGTTTTCATTCATTATTGAACAGGCTTGCTGGGCTCACGTTCTTTACAAATGCGTATTTCCAATCCCGTTGGAATTTCTGCTTACATGTATTTCAGATTAGACTTTACCACCTGCGGAGTTAGATATTGCAAATCCTTTTTTGTTTAGAAATCCGAGTTTTGATTAGCAGGGGTTTATTAAAGGACTAGGGTGTCAAAAGAATTCCGGGATTAAATGAAGACCTAGGATTTAATGGCTCCAGGTCTTAGGCTTACATTTTTGACATACATAATGTTCCTAAAATAGTCAACATGTGCAGTATATCACGAATATATTTCATTAATTTCCCAATTTCGTACACCTAGAATCTTCTCATATTTTCTGGCTTAATTTAGCCAGAGCTAAGTATGAAGTGATATACTCCGGTTTACAGGATTTAACTGTAAAATAACAAGTAGGTTTTGCTGTGTTGGATTCTGTAGGGAATTAGACGGACTCCGTTATCCTTATGGCTGTCAAGATAAATAGATGAGGAGCATAAATAATAAAATTGTTTAGTACAAACAGGTAAGCTATCCTGGAGGCAACTAAATATTAGAATGACTAAAAATAATGCTTTACTTTATCTAATTTGACGCAATAAAGACAGTCATCAGAGTTTGACAATTTAAAAAAGATGCTTTCTAAAATTAAGCATGAAAGTCTCATTTCCTCCCACCTTTGTCACTCAAATTCAAAACGAACAAGGTTTGCTTTAACATCCTTTATTTTCCATGAAGAACTCCTCCCAGAAAAGAATGGCCCTCGTTCCCTTTGGGGTCTTTCTCACCTTACTCTATTAACCGGTTCCTAGATGTCAACACGTGAATTGTGTGTACTTCAGTCAAGCTTTGAGCCAAGATTAAGTCAACACTTCAATCAGCCTTAAGATTATATACATGCTTCCAAAGTTTTTCTATTTTATAACTACACAAATCAAGGAATTATTGATCCAACTAGGAAAAAAAGAAATGCTCAATTCATGACCAATTCATACGAGACTAATTTTACGTTTCTATTGTATTTCAAATTACATACAAGTTTTACATTTGCATAGATAAAAGTTAGTACTGGAAACTCTTTATATAAGGGATCTATTTGCAAGAAACTGTTCAATTCTATTTTGCGTAGTAAAAATACAAAGTTGTCTGTGGCTCCTGATTAAATAATTAAGAATTAAAATTAATGTAACCAATAGCAATGCTTGTTTCAAAATTTTAAACCGTATGTTTACCCAACTCCCATGGAAACAATCAACAGTGTATTTACGATGCAAAAAAAAAATCAATACAGGATATGCTTTATTTGTATAAATTTTGCTTACAACAAATACTGGATTTAATGAAAGTGGTTTCCATTCAACTGTTACTTATTTATTCATATCGGGTGGACCTATAGCATAATTTAATAACAACTACCGATGCTCATGTTGCATTTTGTGTGGCATTCACACGATTCCTTTCAAGTACAAATCTTGACTGTTTCTCTTGACTTCCTGTCAATAGCATTTCCTTTATAGAGCAACATTGAATTCCAATAATTTGTTGTTTTCAATGGGAGCTGCGAGCTTATATATTGCAGAAGGGAATTAGTTTAGTCATTAGTTATTTCAAGAAGCTTAACAAATAAATTAATAGTCTATAATTTGAAGAGAATCATCTCTTTTTTTGAAAATCATGATGATGTTTTGCTTGCTTGTATTCTTAGTAATTGCCAGCAGGCCTGCTTATTCTAATATTCAACAAGAAAATTACCATCGCTATTTTGTTAACAAAATCATCAACCTAGGACAGACAACTTTGTATGAGGGCATATCCTTTCCTAGTTGTGCTTTATTATGCGAAAAGACCAAAGATTGCGTCGGATTCCATTTTGAGAAAAATTACAAACGGTATACAGCTTCGGTGAAGAAAGTTTGTAAATTACAAACCGCTCAAGAGAGTGAGTTTCCAAAAGCCATGTTTTCTAAAGTCAATTCCAGTTATTATGGAAAAGATCAGGTTTGTTGCGAAACAGCTTTAAAGATTTACGCATGCATTTCTTGTCAAAAAATATTTGCTTGAATAATGCACGCAATATTCAAATATTACCAATTCTACTTTGACTTGTTTTGTGCAACAATTTAACAAACGTTTAACAGTGCCTTAACATGCACTTTCAACAAGTTGTTTATCTTTTTAATTTTCAGAACCCTCTAAAACACAAGAATGCTACCGGATGTGATCCTATTGATCCTTCATTGACCTATTATTGCGACAAAAAAATATCAAGCGAACTAAGTATAAGCACGCAGCATGATATGATTTTAAATTTTAGTTAGTTATAATCGATACTACTTTTCTTCTAAATGCAATGACCTAGGTAGAAGAATGAAACTCAAGATCAGCATTTTAACTGCAAAATTAACAATGAGAAAATTTCTTAAAAAAATAAAAAAATTGCTGGATATGGTAGGATTTCAGCTACTGCTGCATTGCTACCAAGTGCGTTTGTAAATTAAGCAAGGTAGCAAAATAAACCTAAAATGCACGCATTTGTCATTCAAATAGTGTCAAATAGCGTCATTCAACAGCGTTGTATAACTTGTATATATGACACGTTGATGTTTGCGAAAATTGAACATTATTATATATTTTCGGTTCTACGCTCATGGATGCAATATGTTCGTACATCAGTAATATCACAGAACGTCGTGTTCAGTTAATCATTAGTTCTGGTCGATGTGTGTATTCTGGAATATTCAAGAATAATTTTTTTTTTCAAATTTAGGATAAAGCATAATAAACAATATATAAACCAACAAAATAGGCAAGCATTCAGCATCATGCATGAATGCATCCTTACTCGTGCAGATTTAAGGTATGTAATAAATATTCAATGATTATATGTTTTTTACAAAACATTTTAGATAAGCCTCTAACCTGCACCGTTACAAATGGAAACCAGACTATCGCTTACCGCATACTTATGCAAACCTTTATGAAAGTCAAGTCTTCTGTGGCTAAATATGCTTGCACAAATGACGACGCGAAATCAACGTTGACAACGATTACTGATAAGAAAATTCAAGATTGGTTTTGTAACATTCTAACTCAGCTTTGTGGGGCAACACCTGATTGCCAATTCACTATTGGGTTGTACAGAACATCGGCGACTTCCGGTTGGAGATACGGGACTGCGAGTCAGGATGGAGGACCTGTGCCAGCAAACTTCTACCATAATTGGTACGACGACTCAGATGGATTTGACGATGACAGCAAACTATGCGTCCAAATGTACGGCGGTGCTCCATACTATTTCAAGTGGAAGATCACCTCATGTGACAACGAGACTATTGCATACTGTTTGTGCTCTAACCAGGAAGTCGTGTAACCAAGAAACTAACAATTGAAGTTAACTCTGAAATCTTTCAGAACGTTTTTTTTATTCAATTTAGTCATGAACCTCATATATGCAGTAGGTCTTGTGCACTAAGCTCATAAATAGATTCTGCTATAACCACAATACTGGAATTTCTGAGCGACTGTTCCTTTGGTATTCATCCATGTTTGCTGTTGATAAATACCTCTTCAAAACTTCTTGTAATACTTGCACATCGCTTATGTAGTTAAATAACTCACATTAAAAGAAAACTAACATATTCCGAAAGCCTACACTATGTGTAGAATAATTGCAATATTGATATGTATCCGAAATGCTTTTCGTGAACGAATATGTAAAAGGAAATAGAACTTACAATGTATTATCTTCCTAAGTTATTTTGTGCAGGACAACAACTGTCAGACCACTGCAATTGTTTTTAATTATGTATTATATGGATTTTTACCATATCATTTAACAAGAAAATTACGTATTTCTAATACGTTTACATTTATTGAAAGACTAATAGATGCATATTGAATAAAATTCAGCATACTATATTTTCGTAATAGTATGTTTTTTACAATTGAATCAATTGTAAAAAAATACTATTTCTTCGTGCTCACACAGATAATCTTGACGTTGTAAAGTTGCGATAAAAAATACAAATGGAAGGCCAATTAATCGTCATATCAAAAGAAAGACCTCGTGAAACAAAGCATATGCTTGTTTGCAATTATTGCAGTACGTTACATGTTGGATGAATTCAGTAATTCAAACGATGCATGTTGCATACTTTATTAGCATTAAAATCAAACCAAGTGATACATTTCACGATAATTGCATGTATATCCAAACCAAACATAAAAAAAAGCACTTGTCGATGTGACACAATAGCAATAGCAAGACATCCTGAACTTTATGGGCACAGTTCAATTACATACTACCCATGTTTATTGAAAAGCATGTTTGTCAGATTGATTAAATTACGTAATTTAATAGCCTACTGTAATTAATTCACGAACTAGGCCGTTTATAACAACAATTCACACAAAGCATAATATTTCCAAGAATCAGTATTTTTTAAATTACAACCATCAAAGTCCCACGTATACATAAAATTCCCTCCGCTAAGTGTAGCGCAGCGGTCCTCTCTTGTTAATGTAGCATTTAAACTGAAACAATCATAGGACAGCATACTTCCATCTTCATCATAAACCCAATCACCCTGGGTGCTACTCAGTCGGCTACTTTGTTTAGAAAATCCCAACCAGAAAGCGTAGTTAGGCGGTGTGGTGCTATTTAAGCTATGTTCAAGTATGTTGCACACAACATCTTGGCTGCTTTGATCTAATATATTTATCATACGCATACGGTAACTGCTGGTTCCTATGGATAGATGCATTTCAGAGCAATGCCTAGTAGCTTCCAATTTATTTCTTGGTCTTTCCAGAGATATAAAAAATAGTTTTGTGAGTTTCCCTCTTTCTGTCACTCCACAATCTAGAAGTAATTGCGCAAATAAATTGGGTATTTAAGTCCACATACAAGTTCAATTCTGAAAGAAATAAGCGTTGTTGCGATATAATAACTTACATTTGTTATGACAAAAGTAAACTTTGACTTTCTTTAAAAAAGACTCATTAAGAAAAAGCAATCAGCACAAAAGTTTCTTGGCTGTAGATTTTCCCAGACATATTTCTTTAAAAATTGTCTTTATAGTTTGCATTCAAAATACAATCTTTCTTGACTTATCATAATGTTACAACTGAAATATAGAACTACGTGAATTTCTCAAAAGTAAAACTTATTTTTTGCAATATTGTTATCTACGCCAGTGCTCTTAGCACAATAATTCGCATTTTTTAATGGCAATAATAACGCCATTCATAGGCGAAAATTTCAATCTTCACGCAAAGTTGTGGCGCCCTCTAAATTCTCTAGCAATCACTAATACGATACTATCAACATATACTTACAACACCCTTTCATTCTACTAATTTCAACGGAGTTGCAGACGCAAGCAAATCTCAAGTGTTCTGGTAGTGGTTGGCACGAGGCTTTCTAAATAGATTATAGGTTAATACAGTATTAGGAACGATAAAATAATATACATATATATGGGATATTTAAGAAAATATGCATGTGTGGAAATGTTTTTAAAGAATATCACGGATGTAACTTGTACTCACGTTTATTGTAGGATCTGGATACACAATGACAACAGGCTGCCTGAAGGCAGGGACGTCATTCTGGCGTTTTAAAACAGTTTTTTGGATATAAACCCTGCAATTTCCACCCACAATTCCGATCTCGTGGAAACCAGCACGTTGGCCAAAAATGGTGGATTCGGCAAAAATATCACAGATAACACGTTTTTGGCTTGTGGAATTGCCAAAATTGGTGTTTTTAGAAATCTGGAAGAAGTGGCAGCCTGGGTTACCCTGACAAATTGCGGCGCATTCAAATGCTGATTTTCTGGTGAAGGATTTAAAAATGTCCATCACATAACAATAATCTTGCTTCCAAATCACGAAATCAGAGAGTCCTTGCTCTTCACTTTGAAGGATTAAACACAAGAAGACTGGTAGTATAAAGTTAACCATTTTTAGGTAATTCATGGGAATAAACCTGAATACCCAAATACAAGATCACTAATAACGCAATTCGGACTTATTCTTCCTTGAACCTTCTCATGTTTTTGTCCTTGTCATAAAAAGTGTTCTAGTGGACATCGAATCAATTCATAAATCCGAAATAATAAAATTAATGCGTTTGTAAGAAAAATGATAATAAAAAATGCATGCTCTGCATTGTTATTTTGTGAAATACATTTATTGTGCTTAGCTAAGATCACTCACAAGATTAAAAACACGTAAACCCAAGGAAACAAACACCGTTAATTCAGCCATCACTTAAGGTTTGGTCCATTAACAATTACACGCGATTCTTTTCGAATATGCATTAAATTGACGCCCTCGAACAGGCATTGAAATACCTTTACAATGCTGCGTATTTATTGTTCAGCAACAATATCCCCATAATGTAAAAAAATAATGGACAAAAAAGTCATTGTGGCCGCATATCATGCAATCAGTCTATCGATTCATTAAACACAAATATCAATTAGTCCAAAAAAGTCCCAAACATTTTTTAATCTAACCGCTATTTGCGTGTAGACGTGGTTGCATGATATGCGGACACAAAGGACTGTTTGGCCATTATATTTTTAGGCCTACATTACGGAACATTATTTTGTTGTCTATACGACAGCAAGTTTAACGTCGATATTGACGAAACGCAGTGCCTTGCGATGTACATTAAAAAAATTTGTTAAAGATAAGAACATTTCAGAAATCAAATTTCATCACATGGCAAAATACGTACGCATTATTATTATTTAAAACGAATGCAGAATGATTTTGCTATACTTTTCACACATTCCGCTAAATCGTTCATTCTCTGACACACAAAAATGGTGCAGCACCGATTACCTCAAATAAAGAGAAGCTGAAAATGCAAAATTGTTTTGCGACTTTTGTCGCTCAGATTAAGTCGGCATCTAGACATCACATTCACACATGGCGTAGTATTTCCATTCTCCATACCTATAACTCTCACAATTATCAACATCCCAAAAAAGCTTCTTTTGATCGAGGCTAATGGATGCGCATGTTTCACTTTTGCTGTTTGCATCCTGTGCCCACGCTTCGAATGCCAAAGCATCCCCACTGTAATCATGTCTCCAAGGGCTCTTGTCAGTATCTCTCGAAATGGCCAACCAGAAAGCAAGTTTTGCATTACGCTTTATACTAGAATCAAGAACGTTGCACACGAGGTTTTGGCTATCCTTGTCTGTGATCGCAAGCACTCTAGAGTTGCAGGTAATATTTTTCCACTGAACAGACACCTCACACGCTCCTTTAGATTGTAATTTGCTCCTTGGCTGTTGCACATCAATGTAAAACATTTTGAAGATCCGGCCATTCTTTTGCACAACGCAATGTAAGGCAGCTAGAAGTTGAAATAGCAAACATTTCAACATGCTTCATGAATGGCTCAAGCTGATGAAAATCCATTCATAATTGTTTTCAGCATACTTACAACATGCACCATGATGTCTATTAGATCCACTGTTGCAGGTGCATTCAAATGTTATATCCTTCTCAAGAGGTTCGCAATCCGAATCAGATCGCTGTAAAATGGACATTAGGTCTACTTTCAGTTTTATACGTTCAAAAGCATGATTTGATAATTTTGACCTGAACATGGGAATCAAGCTCTATATATTTTTGAGAAAAACAAGCAATTTGTAGATACATTTCTCTCTGAGTTTTGTTACCAGAAATAACAATTTGGATCTTCTATGGCAAGACGATATGAAAACCAAAACCACATTTGACCTTAATTTTTCTGTTTTCTTTTTTTTTTTCTTTTTTGTGTGGATAGAATTGAAAACTGCAAAATTATTCCGACTACAATAGAAGATAGAGTTCGGAACATTGTCTTGTTTTCTGTGGATCACAGAATTATTTTCCCAACATCCAAATAATAGCATATTACCATCCATTGTCACTGAAAAAGATGATATGCGAATACGTACAGATTCACTGCGACACAATATCACAAATTATTAAATCAAATAAGTAAATTTCTAAATGGGATAAATGAAAACCATGAGCAAAACAACATTCTTAGATTTTTACCATAAAAGAATGCATTTTTGGAATATTGAAACACTTTGGTACTATTATAAAGTGACTTCCGTGCAAGAAACAGCAAAAGATACATGTATAAGAGTTGGTTGGAAAAATGTTTCATACTCACGTAATCATTAGCTTGATCGGAGAAACTGGAAAAATAATCAAGATGAATTTGTTCAAGAAGTTCTCTCTGGATGTAAATACTACAGTTCTGATCCTCTGATGTGATATTCTCTGTATTCATATACATGTATTGAGTGATATTTTGGTCTAAAATATCGCAAGTGGGTCTGCCTCCCGTGTCATCCGTTCCTAAATATGTCGTGTTCCCAAACTGAAACAACTGACAATTTAAGGCATTCAGGCATTTGGCTGCGCAATAAACTACTCCTTTTACTGGAAAGGACCGAAGGATTTCATTTTTATAACAATAATTTTTTTTCCAAAGAACGAAATCGGAGACTTGCACTTCTCCGCTAACCCACATTAAACACAGCGAAAATCCGAGTCCAATTACGATTGTTTTAAAAGAAACCATATCGTAGGCAGGAAAAAACCAAAGTAGCTGTGAATAACAATTTTGGAATGATCTTCGAATTAAATAACGTAGAAATATAAAGGTTTTACCCTCGAGTACCTGCATGCGATTGATTACTTTTTGAACGTTAGGCTTTTTATTCAAACTGTTGGATTTTTTATTGAAACCAACGGGGAAACCTATTGATTGCTGCAATATTTCTGGAAATGTCTCACAAAGAATATTATGCCGGAAAACAATTGCAACAACAAAGTGCACAATGCCCTTCAATTATTACTATTAACTGCAACTGTTGTCACGGCGGAATTATTTTAAATGTGTCTTGTCGGTGATTATGTTTTAAAAGTTGGGTATTGTGTTAAAATTAAAAAAATACAGGCAAAAAAGTCTGTTGCTACTGGCATGAACAATAATAATAACAACAGAGATATACAATTTATTCCTATCTGGTTTTAATCCAATAATGAAGGAACCGTGCTATTTGCAACTTTTGTTACAATACTATGGCTATTTATAAAAAAGCCTTTTACATGAATAAAATTGCCAAGAAATATTGATTAGTAACAACAGGCAGTGTACTTAAAATTTAAAACCTTAATATACTGTAACTGATCTACATAACATCGAATATATGTGCTTAATATATCTAATTCTTATCTTGTTCGTGCAAAGTGAGAAATAAAAATGTTACAATTTCGTGCAGAAAGAAACTAATTCTGACTTTCTTTCTTAACGTTTAATTTTGCCTCATATGAAATCAGGATGTCGCTGAAAATAGTTTGAGAATTATGTGACTCTTGGACATTCATGACTTTTCCTATCAGGTGAAAAAAGTCACAAATGAACCTCAAACGGATAAAATTATAAATAATATTTATAGTTCACATACATGCAGTTTATGATTTTTTGTCACACTCCTAATCTCTTTCCAAAGCGGTCTAAAGGAAAACGGTCAATAATTAATCGGAATAGGCTAATAAATTATCACTTCATCGAAAACCAGAAAGAATCTTGGTTCAGCTGTCTCATATTGCTTTCATAATTCAATTAACAAAGCAGTTTCACTGTGCATAGCGACTAAACAGAAATTCTAAGAGCAAATGGCATAACGTGTCCAACCATCAGAGTCAGATGGACTGCAATCGGAGGCAATCCACCTAAATTTATAGTCACGTGTGCCTGCTATGGCACAGCATTTTCCAGGACTTTTTTTATCCTGACTCCAAGGGGGAACAAATGAACCAAGATCAAGCCCATTACTGTCCTTCCATTCGTGTTCTTCATTATCTTTGTCCAGATCAAGCCAAAAACTGACCCGTGCTTCCAAGCCGACAGCGGCGGCTAGCATATAGCAAATGGTTGAGTGTTGTTCCATGTTTTTAATGCTCAATAAACGCATTTTACGAAGTTGGCAGAATCTTTGAGCTTTTGTCAAGGTGTTTTCGACCGCCTCAAGACGGTCCAAGAAATAAGTAACAATATTGCCAGAAACAACTCCAATGCATTGAAGAGTGCCTGAAAGACGACAAGTTACCAAGGTATAGTATGTGCCATGGTGTTCAAATCAATTCAATTCAACTCAGTACCCTACTAGCAGCAAGTAATATGTCATGTGGTAGGGGGTTTAATCCATCAACCCATTAGTATTCGGTGATTGCCACCACTACGTCCACTAAGCAAAAAAAATTCCCATTTTTGCTTAAAATACATGTACTTATAATTATTTCCAAATGTATTTTTCCCAGTGAGAAGAATTTGCCGTCCGCTAGGGTCTCCGTTATTTTTAGAATTTTAAAATGTCCCGTTTATTTATTTAAAAAAAAAATTAGAAACCACCATTATGCAACCCGGTTTAGACCGGTCGGTTACCGTTTTTTTCTCGAAATTATTTAATTTTTAAAAATATAAACAGGACACTTTTAAATTATATAAAATATATGATAGCCTAGAGGACGACTAATTCTACGCCGGGGAGAATAGATTTAGCAATTATGTTAAGTATTGAAGCAAAATTTGTAATTTTTATGAATGGTGGGTATCGTTTAGGGTCGGGTTTGAGCTCCTGAATTAATTTCCGGACTAAATTCAACTTTTTGATAACGTTCTTGATTTCGTTCGTCTACATACCATTGCAGTATGGTTCTTTTGAGCAGTTACACGTGATTTTAGCAGGCGAAATAGCATAGTCACACACGAATTCTGGATTTCTGTCGTCCTAGAACAACATTTTGGTTCCATGATCAAAAACTATCAAGATTTCGATCAGGCTTTACACATTTATAAACAAGTAAAATGAGGAGAAAGTTTACTTCTGTAGAACAGTGTAAATCGGTATTTTAAAACGGCATTTCAAATTCCATTTTACTCTTAGAATAAATAAATAAAATTTCAAAATAATGAAGCTCTGATTTACCGGCAGGTACGTAGGAGTTGTACTCTGAGTTGATATTTTTGAGGATGTCGAAGTCAAAAGTGGAGTCGAAGTAAACGGTTTGTAAATATTGCAAGACTCGTCCGGTGTTGCCATAATCAAACCACCAGCAGAATTATTTAATAATTCACACGTGCCTTTGGAATTCGCATATTTCACCGAAAACTGAAATGCGCCGCAATCGGAGTTAGAACTGCATTGAGATGCGCAGTGGACCAAAGAAATTCCGGTAAAGATACGCAGAATTTCAGGCCCAACGACTTTATAGTGTTTCTGATAGAGCTCGTATTTTTGTGATTCCATAAAACCTCCGCATAACACAACATTTAGTAGAGGGACGGAAGTTAAAATAAGCACAATGGCGTGCATATTTTACAGCCAAATCGCAAAATTAAGTCAAACTTCAGCGGAGATCTGCAAGCAGTCACGTTTCCTAGAGTTGTGGCGGTTTCCAGGAGCTAAATAGTATTAAATTTTGATTATTGATTTGCGTGCCTCACTATGAAGCCGATATTATTTGTCTTTCTTATGATAAATTAATATATTTGTAAACCGACACTCTAAAGAATTGAACAATGATTAGGCCTACTAAGGGAATCATAGAATGGGGTCTTATTAAGATGTGCCCCGCATATTAGTCAACGAGAAATAGTTTTAAAGGCATTTTTATAGTAGGTAATTCTGCAACAAAGCAATTAATTATCTTCAGGTGTGATTGGCAGTGGACTTCTACACCAAATCTTTATTTCTATTTAAAACGGATAAGAATGGCTGTCATCGCCATCAACGATTTCAATTGTGTCTCAGCTTCACTTCGATTGATTGATTAGACACAAGCACATACATCTGTATTATGATTGTCTGCTTGTAATTCTACATAGATAAGGGTAACAAAGTTTTCTGGAGCAGGAGGCATAAGAATTCAATTGAACTTTCTGGTTTACGAATTAAAAAAGCAAGGAATGAAAAACACCAGTGAATTTCGAGCATATGAAATATCGACGTCATCCTCAATAGCACTCGAAAGGTAGAATAAAATAGAAAGTTTGAATGCACCCTCACACAATTAGTAATATTCTAAGGAACAATAACCTTAAAGCACAACGCTCGACCTGTAGGCTTTTCTTCCTGGCACTTTTTTTCAGCCATCCACTGAAAATGTGAACTGCCTCCAGCGAGATACACGCAGCCAAAGGGATTTTTTTTTCCCCAAAAATCGATGTTGCCTATTTCAGTTTCATCGCCATATTCATACGGGCTGTTGCCTTGACTTTTTTGTAAGTCTTGCCAAAAATCTTCGTCAGCAGAACTGCCAACTGCAGCGGCTAAAATGTTGCAGATGGTAGATTGCTCCTCGCGTGTCTTTACCATAATCAGATCCATGTCGATGTCCTTACAATAGCTTTTAGCAACATCTTGCGTAGCTGCTTCCTTCGTAACGTCCAGGTAATAATAGATCGTTTTGTCAGCGTACCCAGCAGTGCACTGCAAAATACCTGGAAAGCATGAAAGAAATTATTTTTGGCCTACAGGCCTAGTGTTAAACCCGTTGGACCTGTCATTTTCAATCAGACATTTTCAAATATTTCAGCTTTATTACAGCGAATTAATTCTATTTAAATTTACGAGAGAACAAATGTACACATAAGGACATTTTCTAAAAATTGACCCGGCCAAACTTGATGGATAACATTTTCAACCTTAAACTGGAGTCAGAATTGAATAGTTTGTTAGAAATTCGAATGCAAAACTACTTACCGGAACACGGCGAGGATGACGTAGAACAGTTGCATGAATAAGTGACTGGTGCGCCAGCATAATTGCAAATGGGATCCTAAAACATATATAAGCGTTTATAGTTTGCATTTATTCCACATCTACTTTGGGTCTATAGCCTAATGCTGCACGCTATACTGACAGATTTACATTATAAACAACTACATGTACTTTGGCATTATAATTTCGGAAACGTAAAATGTAACGTAAGTACTGTTTTAATTGTGGTTTCCTGAATGACCGTAGTGGTAGGAGTTGTTGTAGTTGTTTCAGTTGTTGTAGGAGTTTCAGTTGTGGTAGTTGTCTCAGATGGTGCGGTTGTTTTAGTTGTTGTAGTTGTCACAGTTGTGGTGGAAGTTGTTACTTCGGTTGATTTCTCTGTTGTCGCCGTGTCATGGGTAACTTCTCGGTAAATGTTGCAAGACGAATCTTCAGTAACTGAAGAATCAAAGGCATCTGCGCTTTGGGCGGAAACCAGTAATTCGCAACCTCCCCTCCGCGGAGAATTTCCGGAAGGTTTACCAAACTGAAACGCATTGCAACTGGAATCTTGGGAACAGAGAACCGAACAATGAATCAAGGATACTTCTGGGAATGTTTTGGTGATTGAATCACTATTGACCCTGGCTCCCTGCCTGATCCTGTCATATCTATCTGAACATTTCACTGAATTTACCATTAATCCACAAATAATGAGTGCAATACAGAGGCATTTAGCTAACATGGTTAATAGGTTGGAACTTGTCCTTTATGAACTGGGGATCAACCTGCATTTGGGGATTCGACCTGCATTTGGAACTGTTTTTCGTTTATAACTGACGTTGATAAAGCATTAAAGGGGAGTTTCTGGGGCACAATAAATAATTAAAGATGCATGATTTGTTTGTTTCGATTGTGGCCTTTGTTATCCCAGTTCATGGCAACCATTCTTTTGTTCAAATAATTTGATATAAAGAAAACTAATTAACAAAGGATGAAAAGAACCTTAGTTTGTTGTCAAACATCAGGTATAACAACTAGCAAAAACGTTAACCGTTTAATAAGGCGGACCAAACGTTTATGCCCAATCGGATACAGATTGTAATATAATAACTTTTCACTAATAAGTTCATGATATTTCTTGAATTACTAATTACGTTGCCATGCAATGCAAGTGCCCTTAACGTTACTCCTAATCGCTTTTAAATACAGGCACGTATTTGTTGTGCATGTATTTATTTAGCTTATCTTAAATGTATTTAACAAAATGAAGCCATATTCTTATTTCGTTACATGTATAAATTCTCGAAGTTACCACTGGAATGCATGAAAGAATCTGCAAATACTCGTGTTCGACAATTGGCAAAATATAATTTTCTTATAATTTCTTTTTTGATTTCAGTATAAGCTACTAAAATCTAAATTTCAAGAAAATTACATGGACGGCTATTATCTTTTATTCATAAAAAACTAACAAGTGTTAGCATCCATTTTTCTCATAGTTGTAACTGTAATTTCTTAGAATATTTGTCACATTTTAATAAAGCATCCTCTCCAATGATGGAAAGCCATCTACAAAATGCTGAAAATATGCCCAAAAGAAGGATTAAAGAAGGATAGTATTTAATCAAGTGATTATAATACTGTACAATAATCTTATTTTCATCTCATCTGTAGAAGATTAATTATACCTTTAATACACACTAGGTGCTCAACAAATTACACGTGCATAACTATGAAAGATCTCTACGGAACTGCTATTTGTTTAGAATTATGACTTAAACAAAACCAACAGACAGATGTACTGGTGCGCTTAAGTCAATCACTGCAGATCTGTTATACTAGAAGAATGGTGAAAGTTTGCTTGCTTAAAAGAAAAAAAATGGACATTGACCAAGCTTTTTCAACCAGCAATGAAGCAAATGCCATGGTATTCTACTTCAGAAGAATCGTCAGCATCACATGTGTCTTTCTGCCAATTGAATCGGTTACTACCATAACCACTGATGGTTGCACAAGACCCGTCCATCGTGGGTGCCGTCCAAGAACTGAATGAGCCTAATTTATTTCCATCAGAAAAAAACCAAACGTCGGTGGACTCATTAGATTCTTCTGAAGAAAGTTTCTTCAAGCCCATGTAAAAGGCCTTCTTGGGTTGGGTGCCAACAGCCTGACTTAAAATGCTGCAAATCGTCACTTGTTCCTGCTGGGTTTTAACAGCTATCAAATTCATGCCAAGATCAGTACATATCCTCTTCGCATCGGCGTAGTCATCCACCGAAGATGTTTGGTCCACGTAATATCGTATGGATTTCCCAGCTAGAATTCCTGAACACTGAAGAATTCCTGAAAATCCGTCAGAATCCTGTTAGAAATATTGTGTAGATTCTCCGTAGATGACGGCAATGCTATGCACGTTTTATTAAGTGCAAATAACTGTTTAGGACGAATTCTTTTCATTCGAAGTTCAAGAAAATTTCATTAAATGTACCAGTTTATCTTAAATACATTTAACTGCAGTTATTTTCACCTTAATGAATTTTCCCGTATTGAAAAGGTTAAAATTAAGCTGGTCGTATATTTCTACAAACGATTTCTATTATATGAATATTATTACAAACCAGAACAATAGTCGTCTGGAGTTGAGCAATTGCACGACATATTGGCAGGCTTCACAATAGAGTAATTAGCGCAAACCAGAGCAGGATTTCGGTCATCCTAAAATTATGGAATGCCATACCGAACATTATTACACAAATGCATATTTAAAAAATATATTAACCGCAGCGCAGTAGGCTATCACAAATATTCGTTGCTTAAGGCTGAGCCAAAATGATGACTACCATGCACAAAATTACACATTTTTGCTTTAAATATAATTGCTGAATTTAGTTTACCCATTTACAATTGGTCTCCACTAGGATCGGATACATTATTACAATTTGAAAATGCCTCGTTTATTTATATAAAAAAAACAATTAATAAGTTTGCATAAAATCAGGAAAGCCCGTTTCCGGAAGTCGAAAAAATGATTTATTCAAATGCACTTCATTTTATTTATACACTGTATGCATATAAATAAACGTAACATTTTAAAACTATCTTAAAATACCTGATACCCTAGTGGATGTTATTCGAAGCAAAATGTGTGAACAAGTTTTGCACTGTGGGCATGTTTTTGAGTCAGACTTAAGTAAAGGGTATCCGAAAAGCTAGTCACAAAAGTCTGAAACTTCATAAGGAAATTTATCGTCGCCATTAAAAATTATTTCAAATCATACAATCACAATTTGATAACTAATTGGGACAAATGAAAAAAATCAATTTTACAACAAGTTTTAGTTAGAATATGGACAAATTTCAAAGTTATCAAGGCTGTGATAATATTTACCGGCAGCGCAGTCGTTGAAAGGACTTCAGCAGATGTTGACATCTCAGTTGTCATCTTGGTAGTTGTCGGAATGACGGATGGTATAGTTTCCGCATTCGAAATACATGTATTTTGAGCAACGTTTACATAAATATTACAAAACCGGTCAGCAGTTTCTGAGACGCCAGACGAATTGCCTACATCCAAAAAATCGCAGGTTCCTACCGAGTCTGCCGAAACCGACCGGAAATGTTGGAAAGTATTGCAAAAGCTGTATCTTGAGCACAGCAAGGCGCACTTAAGCAAGGAAACCTCTGGGAACGTGGAAGTGATACCCTGGGCCACTTTTGTTCCCCGTTTATAAAGGGAAAACGACGTAGTGGAGAAAAAGGCACCCTGGACATAATAAACTAGTGCCACGAAAGAAAGAATGTACCCGAAGAAGAACTTGGGAAACATTTGGATGAAGATTTTGCAATTGCAAAAAAAATGGTATAGTTGTTGAAAGTTTCAATGACTAATGGTGATTCCAGCAACATGAGCAATTTATAAAGAAATAAAACGCTCGTTATCTATTATTCAAATTTAAGCTGCTACGAGAAATTGTTGTTTAATGCGGAAACATTGTCAGTTATTGTCCTGATTTGAAATAAAAACTTGCCAAAACGGACACCCGCAAAGTGCCTTCAACGAATTATTATGCATAAATTTGAGTGAACATCTTAAAATGACGTTCGCATTGGATATGCAGTATTTATAGATCTACTTACATTGATTCATTTACAAAGAGTGAAGTTGCTAAGCTTTACATATTCACTGCTCTGTTATTAAAACTAACCACAATAACGCAAAATACCGTGTAAGGAAAGTTTGACGACAAAGGAAAAATCAGCTGAAAACATAAAATACTGAGACTGACATATTTTTGAAAGCATTTTGAATTTATTATTCTTTTATTGCAAACGTTCAACACCGGACAACCACAGGTCATCGTATTCGCTAGTGTCATCTAATATCGGACAAGAAATTTGCGTACCAAAGTCAATTTGCTGTAAACAATTTGCTACGTAAGCAAAAAATCTAGGTGGAATATTTTATGTAGAATTTTGATAATTTAATAACGCAGTTCGTTAAATTCCATACCCAAAAGGTTGCTTCGTATGTTAGGGAAGGTATAAATAATATAGTGGTGAATTTCACGTGAGTGGTACTGCCAATTAGTTTTTTTTTTCAGAAATAAAGTGCAGATGTGCTTATTTTTTAATTTAGAAGATGTTTTAAATAATTCGAGAAATTTGTGAAATGTGCTCTGAAAGTTTATTCCGGGCCACTTACATTTTTGTTTCTATTTCATGCTTATTAGTATTATTATTATTAGCATGTGGTCCCAGTCTCTCTCGAAAATATTTTTCAATTGGTAACACTCGTGCATAACGTGCGCATCTTTCTATAGGTAGGTGATGGGAAACAATTATAAGGATCCCATGTGAAATTTTCGTTACCACCAACAAGAGTGGCACACAGTCCAGGGAGATTATCGAGCTTAAACCAGGATCTATACTTTCCGAGGCCCGTTCCATCTGCGTAAGTCCAAGTTGAACTTGCAATATCAAATGAATCGTTCTTTCTGGTTAAGCCCATCCAAAACCCTTCTTGGATCTGAGTGCCAACAGATTTCATCAAAATTTGACAAATCGTGGATTGTTCCGCTATGGATTTCACAGTGATCAGTCCCATGTTGAGTGCTTTGCACTTCTGCTCTGCTACTGAGTAATTGGACACCGTTGTACGATCCAAGTAATAGGACACGGTACTCCCAGTGATATTTGCAGAGCACTGCGTAATACCTAGATAAAGTACGAAACGCACAACCATTTTTTATTATAGCGAATCAAAAATATCATTATGAGAGAGTATCAAAAACTCACCAGTGCAGAATTCTGAGCTTGAACAAGTGCATGTAAAATTACTAGGCTCATTAGCATAATTGCATACGTTTTTCGTAGATTTAGAGGTCTGAAATCAAATATTACTTCTGTTATCGTCATGCAATTTAATGTCCATTTCAGTCCACATTCACTTTATTTAGTACATGCAAGTAAGGATCGATACATATATTTTACCAGGAAGAAAGACTACCAGATAAACACCACGCATTGTGTTTTATTTGAAAATGTCCAACAATTTTTGGTTATTATTCCTTTAAAATGTGGAACAATTACTTCATCTCTTTAATTGTTACCCAATGACTTGAAACGAAGCATTGCATTATTACCGTCGTAGTTGTGGACTGATACGCTCTTGTAGTCATTTCAGTCGTTGATGTTGTTGTTGTTTCTGATGGGGCAGCTGCCATCGTTTCCGATTCAGTGGCAGAATCCAGTAGATAAATGTTACTAGTAGAATCAGTGGTCGTCAAGCTGGAAGATTCATAATGGTCCAAAAACAAACACGAACTTTCTGACAGTGATTCTAGAGATGGCCATGTGAACTGAAAACTGGTACACTCTGCACTTTTTGAGCATTCTATGGCGCACTCAATCAACGGTATCTGCGTAATTTGCTTAATGATTCCTCCGATAAAGCGCATTCCTTGCTCAACACAATCAAATTTTTTTGAGCTTGAAACCAAACATTCTATGGTCACGACCAGGGAGAAAACAATCAACCCGTAGACCAGCTTAGACATCTTTCACAGAATTCAATAATTTCCAACCAATTCGTCGTTGAATTCCAGCAAAAATTCTGACGCAGAAATGGAACGTAAATTAACCTGATATTTATAAGCCGCAGCGTTGTCACGGTGACATTATGACATAGTAGATAATATCATTTTACATTTGCAACTTTTCGAATCATCTTTCATCTAAGAAAACGCTTGTTCATAAATCTGTGTTTAAAATACCGTTACATTTAATTGAATAATACATGTGCTTGAGGGTACATTTATCAATGGCATTAATTGTCCGTCCTGTGGTGTATCACAGGTGTACACAGATGGTAATCAAATCATTCGTCAAAATAAAACAAGGCTCAATTACGTGATCGCTATGATGCATTGGACTTCATGGATTGGAATATGGATTGGACTTCAGAAACCATATACTTGATTTCAAGGTTGTGTGTACACTAAATTATTCAAACTAATACCGATTCTGTTACAATAACGCTTCGCCATTAACAACTTCAAATTTACATTATACTAATTCTATTGTCCATGCAACTGTGCTGCATGTTGAAGATAACAAATACTGCAAGAATCCATTACTAAAAATCATCCAAAAATATGTTCACGGTAATTTGGTAATTATTCGGCTACTTTGCAAAGGGCCATCAATAAAGGACATCCTGGAATTTCTATGATTTCTCCCTTCCCCTTCAACATGCCCGGTTCGATTTGGTGAAAATGCCTGGCTTAACATTCAGAGCAGTTGTAATTTAATTTACTTAATTCCTAAAAGGTAACAAAATTTGACTTTAATCATTTAGCCATATTTCAATTGCGACAATGGCAATTAAGTTTCAAATACAATATTGTAGTGTACAACCATATCCAGCAGTAAACCAAAATATCAGTTTTTCAGTTTTTAATAACTTTTACTTCCAATCAACTTTTCTTCAACTTTTACTTAAATATGGAAAGAATTCCATATTTAACTCGCTATTCCAAATGTCGCTCTGGACGCCCACCTTCTTTGAACCCTCCTTTTTACGGAAATTTCCGGTTTTCGAAGATCCTTCCAGACGGCCATTATGAATGACCCCACATGTATTTTTAATCACAAGTTCACAACATGCTGCAAATAAGAGATCACAACAAACATCTAGATCAACGCGCTATATATATCGAAATAACGAGCTCGTGATATACAAATACTATGATACATGTATATCATCTACAGTACTAGAAGTACATTTACATCTAAATAATGCATTACTGCAACTAAAGTTTGCATTGACAGAACAGTTTTAATGACAGTAAACATTATTGCCTGTGTTTGATATTTGTAGATACTGATGTTACTTAAATAAGTTTTTTTTATTGGATTCTTATAAAAAGAAAATTCCCTAATTTTATCTGCAATTCTCATAAATTCTGTTTTGTTACTTGAGACCTGTTTTAGGGCAATATTAATTTCAGCAGTGGCCGTAAATCTCTCAAAGTAGGTTGCAAAATGTTGTAAACTGTTGTATCGTATAACGAATGTTGGTTGCATTTGTGGGAAAATTAAGCTACATGTATTATCAAATGATGCATTACTTTGTATATGGTCATGCAATGCTATTAAGTGCTTTTATGAATTTAAATTTCATAAACTTAATAATTTGTTCGCAATGTACCGTGTTACAAATAAATTAAAAATTTAAATACAGATTATTGTGGAATGCTGAATTGAGCATTGTTTTGAAAATTAATTGAACATTGTGTGTGTTAGATTAATAGGAACGTGAGGAATGGTGTGCACTGTCAATGTCATTAACAGTTTTTTTTTTTTACATTTATATTGACAACAAGTATCATTTAAAATATTTACAGTATGTATGCAACCAATTCCTGCATTTCGTATCCATGAGCTGCGAAGCATCCTTCGAATTTTCGACAAAAGGTGAATCCTGACAAATAATGACTGGCAACTTTCGACTATTGTTATTATTGTTTTCGGCAGAGTTGGACTCCGAAAATTTCGGCAACGGCTTTCTACGAAATTTCACGTCCAACCGATTACAGTATTTCCCTCGGTATTTCTCTAATTCTTCCCTGCGCAATCTATTGGCCCTTTCGTGCGATAATTCGTGTGCACTTCTCGGGCGAAGCTCTTTAGAAAACTGTTCTGAATTCACAAACACTTCAGCTTGTTCTGGCTGCTCCTCGACAGTTATGACCACAGGTGGTGATTTTGTAATTAACGGAAAAAAGAATTTGGCACGCGGAAACGATGAGGTCACTTGGATGTTGGTAGCAAATGTCGCACGATTGATATTAATCAACTTCTTCCCAAAATTCCCAAGCGGCTGTTTAGGTAAATTCCACTTGGAAGATTTGGCCGCCGATTTCAGACTGGAGACGTTATTTGGAGGGACTTTGACACCCTGTATTAAATCGCGAGAGTTGCGCCTCTTCTTCGCAGATTTAGCTTCCATCAGTGCCATTTGGAAATTACCGGAAAATAATGCCAAATCAGATATTTTTGGCAGTTCAACACTACTGTGTGATTTCCGATCAACGTCTGGTGTTTCCATTAGTCATCCTATGTCAGAAAACCAATAACGTAAAAAGTGTGCTTATAAATTTGTCAGTTTCTCTTGAGGGAAAATTCAATTGTTAGAGTTGCAATAGTCTGATTTCTTTCCTACTTCCTACTATTGCAACTCTAAAAATTTAATTTTCCTCAGGCACATGACGCAGAGACAAAGTGATGTGCGTATGTAAACGGGGATTTTCATACAAAAGCATCGTTTAAGCATGCATTGTTATGATCCATTAAAATCGGTGGCATAACACTTTAATTTTTATTCTAAATGATGTGCCCTTAAAACAAGATGCAGTCAATTTTGACTTCACTGCATAGGAAAATTTTTGACAGTCAAATTTAACAAATGATTTAGCAAAAGATTTGCATTAGCAATACATTTTCAGATGCATTGCTTTTGCATTTGGCTAATCTCCCCCAAATTACGAATCTGGTGAAGTGAAATGACACGTTTTCATATTTGTTGATCATGCATGCGTTAAACACACTGGTACTGGTATTTTCCTGTTCCTTGCATTTGCTTGCAACCAAGCGTAAAACTTCACTATTCTTCAATAAACTTAACATTGAGATGAATTCAAATATTGATACGTAGGATCCAAATAAAATTGACATTATATTTGCAAAAAAGGTATACATACCTTTATGACAGAATTTTCGGAATATATCTCTGCTATTGCACTACCAATACGAGAAGATGTCAGTTACTTTTCAGTTCCTACTACATGTTTGCAAATCCCTGGAATCTCCAGCCAAGTGTCAAGAAACGCTTCAAAGGAATTGCTGCACAACTGCATTTGATGACATTCACTTCACCATTTGCCATTTGAAACACTGGAGATGAGAGGAAACGGCATTTTGGCAAGCGCCAATTCGCGAGTGGATGCATTATTTTCAATTTTGACGCTGGTCTCAAGAAGCCAGACCCAGCTGTTCAAATGAGCCCAAAATGCATTATTAATGCCAAAAATTGTTCCGCACGGAAACCTAATAATAGCCTTTGTGCACAGAGACAATGCTGGTAAAGGCATTAAGCCCATCGACCACGCAACATGCACGCATCGTCGTACGCGCATGGTGGATATAAGATTGAAAAAATCACTGTCGGACACAATCTAAAATTTTAAACAGTTCAGACAGATTGGTGTAATTTCCTCGGTTGTCTGATTTTGCCAAATTATGATGAATTCGTGAGCGGCTATTCAAACACTGTAAGCCACGTAGCTTCTTTAGGCACACAGCAATGGAGAAACATTAACTGATGAGTGCCATCAGTCGAAATGGCCTACATAGGGGAGTTTTCAAGGTGCTAACAATAGCGTATTTGGTGCAAATGTCCAAGGTTAATGCATTTATGATCAGAAATCAAGTCCCTACACAGTGATACATGTGCAGTTACTTTCTTCACAATGATACATGTACCCAGCTTGCATAAGAATTCGTTTATAAATGTTGGTTGAATACACAGTACTTATACCGTTAAATATTCTACTGAGTGTAATTTTGTATTTTTAATTGATATTTTAGTATATTTCAAACATAAGTTCGAAGTGTTCATCGTGAAATTGACACAAACCCTCAATATTTTGCATTTTCGTTTGGAAATGCTTCTTGCTATGAAAAACGCATGAAAATGCTCACAAAACAAATGCCAATAAAATCATAATCAAAATGTTACGCTGGATAAAATGTAACAGCATATTTTCAGGAGATAAAAATAGAATGCATTAATTAAATTACAACGTAATTATAAGACAACAAATATGCCTGTATTTTTTTTTATGTAATCGATTTTTAAATGTGGGCTGATACAGTATAGGAGTTCTGATTTCATGGCTTGACGTTTCAGGCAGGAATTCAGTAATTAATTCAAGATAATCAATTGTATCCTAGGCCGCCACACAGCTGACTTGGTATCACGCGCGGAAAAGACTAATGCAAAAATGTTTAGGCAATTTTGCATAAAAGCCCACCTGCCATTATTTAGTCAGACGATCAACACAATGGTATCGCTGAAATGAATTTCTGTCAGCATTGTTACATGGTGGACGACAGAAAACCAATTTTATGTTACTCGTTTTAGACAGCTGATAGTTGATGGCAAATTTGATGACAGGCATGGTCATCCTTGTGCTTAGGAAGAATAACAAAAGAAAACGCCATGCAATAGTCTAACTAACCATATCTTTTATAATCTAAGATAGTGCCTAGAGTCATTTATAATCAAATTCGGATGAATGTAATTGCTGCGTTGGTAAGATGAAACTAAGATCAATATTTAAATAGTTTTTTGTTACGCCCTTTTTGGACCAATTTCAGTTACGACGCATGCGCGGAAGGAGCTACATGGGCGAATCCCTTGATTAAATCACGCAAATTGATATTTTACAACACTACATACCTATTCGTGCTTACCGCACATTAGCGTTTGCGATTATTTGTGAGCAGTAATGCAACTACTGTATAATTACTGCATCAGTGTATATCATGGCATGGCATAATAGTTCATTTTAGAATCAATTGTTATTTTGCATTCAAGGCAAGCAGCGGTTATCGGTGTTTGTTTGAGCCGCAGTGCATATTACTGCCAAAATCAGAGTTTATCATTAGGAAAGCAAATGAGTTGACAAACGCTTTTTAGCATATGATATCTGTAAAATTGGCTAATTACAGAAAGATGCCCCTTGATGACAGCAAACACTGAATGCTCTGGTGCTTGAATGAACATTCACCTATTACATGAAGTAGTCCAGAAATCGTGAATATCACAACCTTCCAATCTGTTTCTGGATAATCACGTTAATCATGACTTCATAATCAGTATCAATGGCGATTGATTGGTAAAGATCTACAAATAGATTGAAATGTTTAAAATAATGATTCATAAAAAAGAGCCCTGCGCAATTGAATGGGTTGCATTCAAATGAAATACTTCGCTTAATTTCTTAAAGATATTGAGGTAGGTCCAACATCATTTGAAGATCAAAAATCTACCTAACCATGGTCATCTTTTTTGACAGTTATATTTTTAATCTATTAGGAAGCTCTGATGGCTAACAACATTTTCAAACCTAGAGTAAAAAAGGAGTTTTAGTTAATGAACTAAATACTCTTTGTGCATTCTTATCTATAACGCCATTTTATTAAATGCAAGATAACTTCTCTTCAAGATTTTTATGATTAATGCCATTGATAAATGTCTTGAGAAATGTTACATTATTCTGTTACATATATGGACAAGTCATTTTTTCCTAAATATACTGTACATGCCTGTTCAAACAATATTCACTATTGTATGCTATTATTGGCAGTCTTGCTCAGCTGGTATTGATTACATGCTCTATTTAATCGGTTCAACATTACAACATAAAATTTTGGTTTCAAACTCTGATAATATATACATGTTTGTAATATATTATAATCGTTGATTAGTTACCATTAAGTTTATTGTTTGAATATTGTGGAAAAAATTATATCATAAATTAATTTAAACAATGGTCCTTTATCCTGCTATATTGCTAATTCTATATCTTTGTAAATAAGGTAGATATTACAGTGTTCATGGAATAACGAACATTTTAAACCTACTGTGGTCACATATGGAGAATACAAAAATTTCCGAGGCCCACAAAACAACCTTCTCGGTTTTCCCCGTACCGAATGCGTCATAAAATATGCATAATGCGCAGTGCCATGAATTTCAGATAAAGGCCCGAAGGACACTATACTGTCAGACGAACTAGACAATGACACTCACGTGATATCCATTCATCTCAGTTGGAAGATGGAAAACACCATCATTCTCTTGTTCTCATTATACCAGACAGTTGACAGCCAATAGAAAATCATACGACAAGCATGATAACTGATGAGCATCTATAACCTTTCAATTTCAAATAAAAAAAACCTATCCAATCGTTAATCGGGGCAATTCATAAAGACCAAAATACTGCTACCTAAAATGACTATGAAAAATATCAAAAGTATTTTAATCCCAATAATAAAAATGCAAAGTAAATATCGATTAACAATTCTGGCAAGCGCGCATTGATTTGTTAGGAAAGGATAAACATGAGTTAAGCACGCGTGCAATTTCAGAAGGCTGTTAGGTCCCCAAGCACGCAACGTTTTAATTAAATAAATTGCTTTTTTTAACGTTTCATTAGGTCTCTTAACGATAATTACCCAATTAAGGTAATCGAATCCCGTTTTAGTAATTCCACCCATAATGACTAGTCCTTTATTGAATCATTGCATAATTTGGAATTACAAAATGTTGCAAAGTAAACGATTATCGCAATAAAGAACCTCGTGATGCAAATGTTAACGCAAACATTTTGGTTCATGGTACGTGGTGTGCAAAATAGCCTTTGATATCGAAATGCGAGGCAATTGGGGGATTTGAACTTAAATTGATTGTTCGGGTTTAACAAAGGCTAATATTTTTTGCATGGGTGAAACCCAGACACAATTTCTCAAAATAACTGATGTGTTTTAACAATTGATTACGCCGACCTTGCAAGTTGCAAAAAGACGCAGCTGGTACATTTATGAATATAAATACGGGATGGTTTATAAAATTCAAAACAGACGGACAAGTGCTTTGAAGTCAAACATTTCAAACCAGCAATTTGGAACGGTCGCATGCAAGTAAGATTTTTGCTTTAAAGTTTTACATTATGGTATACACTGGGTTTCAGTAATGTATTCGTATAGTAAAAGCTACTCATTCTCTACTACATTCTCAATTCATCTATTTTCCAGAAATGAAATGCATCACTACGCTTGCTCTAGTTGCTCTAGTGAGTTTGGTGAATTCTTGCTTTGCAATTTTGGATAGTAGTTACGAGCAACTCCAACTTAAGCGTGCAATTTCTGGACATCTTAAGATCGATGGTCAAAATGGTTTGGTTCTGTCTCAACGAGACCAGGAGTTAAGAGCCGATGTTGAGAAACGTTCGCTTAAAAAATTTGGGAAAAAACTGAAGAAACAAGCAAAAAAAGTGGCAACAATAATTGTTATAAATAAAGCTTTAGCTGCTGCTGGTGCCGCAGCAGGTAAATAAATTAACATTGATGATGTTGACGAATTTGACGTTGTAAAAACTGAAAACATGTACTCGAATAGGCTTACATGGTGTCAATTTTAAAATTGCATAAATAAATATCTACAATGATTTATTGATGTGGTAATCAGTGTTCATTTAATTACAAGTTTCAATTTGGTAACAAAACTTCGCCGAACTTAACAATGACACGGATTTGTATGCATTGCAATAAACTTGGCATTTCAGGGATATATTTTAATCTATTCTATGACATGAAATACTTCGGCAAATGTGATGGTAAAAGTGATTTTATTATGTTAAATTGATTGTAGATTTAAAAAGTAATAAAACTAGTAACTTAAGACAGTTTGTGTTTTATTTATATGCCCACTTAATATATACATATTTTTGCTTCAAATATACCTTCTATAATTATCAAATTTATCCACTAGGTTATCCAATAGGGTTTGCGTTATGGTTTTATCATTTTAAAAATGACTCGTTTATTTTAAAACAAAACTAAAGAAATTTAGGAAAAATCCCGTTATTCAAGTCACTTCAGAGACTGCATTGCAAGGAAGCCCCGTTTTAGAATCGTGTAAATTTTTTTTCTTTAAAATTTATTTCATTTTTTATAAATAAGGAGACATTTTGAAATTATAAAAAATGAGGCAGACCATAGTGGGAAACCAACTCTACACGGGAAAAATAAATTTAGAAGTTATAACAATTATAGGACGACCTTATTGGGTCGACCTTAATATTGATTAGTATGAGATTAAAAAAACTACTCAGCTACCGCTGTAAAGGTTTAAAAAAGTAAACACGGACTTATCAAGAAGAAAAACAAGTCTACAACATGTTAACAATATTTTACTTCACAAATGGATTCTTAGTTAAACAACGCATTGAGGTTGAACAAATCCAACACCACACTATCAAGTACCACGCTTGTGTTTCACATTTGTCAAGGGAAGCATGTTGCGTCAACGTTTCAAATTTATTTTTGGGCTAAAATATTTCGAAGAACGAATTTCAAAACCCGCTCTACGTGTTCTTCAGGAGGCCCATCGTCCTCCTTGTCCGCAAAAGATGGAAGGCTGTTCTTCGCTGCATTCTTGAGAAACTCTTTCAACAGATCTTGCAAAATGGTAGCAATAAACTCTGGATTCTCCTCTGCATTGATGGTTTCCTTGATCGTTTTCACAACATCACGTATGCTGATGTTGGGCTTTTCCTCCGTTTCAGCACCAGCCATGGCGCTCCAATAAGCCACACCCAACAGACAAACAAGAATGATGTAGTTCATGTCTAAAAACACCATCGTAAATTATTTTCAGACATTTGCAGGTCGCACGGGATAGTACGGGGAAACAGCGACAAACATACATTGGTATTATATCAATTGCAACTTCTATAAACGTTTTAGATGCATGGGCATCATTCAAATCCATAGCCACCATAGGCAAAATATAAGCATTTAAATTACAATTGAGGATAAATGGACTAAATTCAAACACCATTGAAGTGGAGTTTTGGGAAGAGATGCATACATAACGAATACAATAGGCACGTAAAATACGCTTGCAGGGCATAAAAGACCAACAGGTGGCTTAAAATGTGTATTCCAAAAATTACTTAGAAAAAAAAGTTATTCATGTTTTAGATACCGTTTCACTAAAATGGGCACGGAAACGGCACGCAACGTTCGCAAATTGCGCATCACGTACACAGGTATTTAGAGTAGAAAAATATAGGGGACAAAATACGAAAATGACTAATACTCACTATTTTCTTATCGAATTTTTATCAAAATCGTGGTTCCCACTGGATGTTTGGCGCTGATATGATACAAACTGGTCACGGATCCCATCTTAAATACCTGTCAGACACGTCAGGGTGCCATTAAACGCTAAAACTATATGATTTCCCTACAATAACCCAACAACTGTATGGACATGTGCCATTTTCACGAAATGTCATAAAAACTAATTTCCAAACCACCTGGTAGAAATGTTTTCCTTAGAAACCGCCCTGGATAGACGGCCATTACATTACACCAGTAAAAGGACTATAAAATATCTTTTCTTAAACGGTCAATAAATGACGAATTTGAACGAAACGTTACTCGATTATTCATACAGCAGCCAGATGCATGACTGCCATAATTAATATAGCAAAATGTAATACAGAAAATCCAGTCACATGCTCACATACGTGTATATGTTTGTTACACTCAAACCATGCCGGAAAACAAGTTTACCCATCTTTATGAAATTTACGCTGTGAGCAAGAACGGTCATTATTTTAAGTAACAGTAATTTACTTGTGCTATTATTTAAATGATAAACTTGTTATTTTTCTGTTATTAATCGATCTTGATGGTGACGTACAATCTTGATCAATCGTACAATTATGATTATATGATTAAAAAAGTTTAGATTTTTCATTTAGCAAGGAGGTGGTCAACATTTCTGAAAGCATATGAACTTTTATCCTGTCTATAATGGTACCACGAAATACTCCTGACTGTTATGCAATGCTTTCACGTTCACCAATTCCGCAACTTTAAATTCTGTGGATCTACGTGTAGATATGAATGGCCAGGCCAAGCAAAATAACAAGTACGTTCTTTATTGCCAAATGATGCGTGAATGGAAACATTTTCAATTTTGGAAATGGATGGATACGTTTACACGACTATTTCAACTTGAACCATTTTAACTTGGACTGGTTTACGAAATACAATGTACTCAGCTGTTTCAAATTGGTTTACCAAGCATGCAATGTAGCGTTTTTTCTATTTTTATGCAAATAGTGGAGTCGATGGTGCGAAAAAGAGTATAATGGGCTGCATGCCTGGCAAACCAATCTGAAACAGCTGAGCATTTCGAAAACCAGTCCTAGTTAACACTGGAAAAAGGTTGAAATGGTCGGGTTTAGCTAGCCATCTTTATTTCCAAAATTGAAAATGTTTCCACTTTACACATCATTTAGCAATGAAGAGCATATTTGCAACTCTGCTTGGTCATTCAACGACCACTTTAAAGAGGTGGCTAGGGGGTGACTATAGAAAATAACTTTTGTACAACTTTGAAAGACTGATTTCGTACTTTTGTCAATTTCTAGGATGGATATTTTTTTTCAATAGCATATGAAAGCAAATCGGAAAATACAATTAAGGTTTGTTAACATAAGCTTTATAAATTTTCTAAATGTTTTAGAACACTTTTCTGTTAAGCATTGCATTTGTATTCTGGTAAACAAGCAATATTATCAATTAAATGTAATGTAATGTAAAGACATTGGTTTTCTGCAATATGCAATGCTAAAATATTTAGAAAAATTTTCACAATTTATTACAATGACAGACAGTCAAGATCATTATATTAATTTGCGTTTAGAAAATGTTTGTACTTACTATTTTAAGTCACCAAAAATACCAAAAAGCCGATCGCAAACAGACATGTTAAATTTCTTTCTTTCTTGCAACATTTTTGCTGGAAATTTAGCACACTTATGAGCAGTTTATTTAAAGGTAGCATTTAATTTGAACGCAAGCTAACATTTGCCTCATATCAATCCAAATGTGTGACGCTCCACATTTTAAATCACTGGTTAGTCAAGGCTATTGTAACAAAATTATCCATAGCAATGAGTTATGACAACCAATATTTTCTACTTGCAACATCAATGAAGATTCATCAAACAGCATCTGGGAACATTTTCCAGCTATCACATCAATTATTTAAATAAATGTTATTTTTGAGTTTGGATAGCTCGGCTACAGTAAAGAACCATTTTAAAAGAATCTATTGTTTGGGAAATACCTAATTGTATCCAGCTTTAATTCCAAACCATATATATTTGGGACAAATTTCCATCGCAGAGTACATGTCAACCAAGAATCAAGTGGAACACGTCAGGATTACCAATCAATTAATTAGCAGGTATTTTCATTTCTCAAATATTCGTAATTCCAAGACCACGTAAAATTAAGATATGCATGTGCAAGGAAACCAAACCAAAACTGCACTACAAATAGCTCGTTTTTTTGTAAATTTGCAGCAATGAAGTTTGTTATTTGCATCTTGGGTCTTGTTGCAATAATACAGGTGTTTGCGGAATGGGGAGTGAGCCCAATCCAAACAAGAATGCAAAGAAACTCTGAAGCAATAGATCGACAACAAGAGATCGAAGAAATGTCTCTTGTATTGGAAATGATTCTAAACAAACCTCATGTTTTCGAAAAAGGCATGGACAAAGCCAACATAACGGGTCTGGAGACAAGAAGCTGGCTAAAAACGTTCTGGAAAAAAAATAAAGGTTCTATCTTGAGAGGAACACTTGGCGCCGTAAAGGGGATCATTGGATGATAACATTTGCCAATGTTCCTGAACATGTACATGCTTGCAATTTCAAACGTTTATTACATTTAAATAGATACTAAGCAAATTACTAAACACAAGTAGCTTGACCGTGTTTGAATTAATTGATTGCTGTTTGATGTTTATTGAAAGCCTATCAGTAATTCGCCTATTAAAGTTGAAAATGTTTTAAGGAAATGACTGTGGAGTCTTGATATGACAAAAATATTGACTGTTTCATAAAACCGGTTAAATGAAAGAAAAACCCTGGAATTATTCACATGTATATAAAAGAAATCGACAACGCACAGGTATAACAATAAAGTCTTAAAAATGTATTCAACATTCGGAATTTTTATTTCACTATTTTAAACAAATTACACCGTTATTTTAACAGTCGGAAGTTGCCGACAGAAGGTAAACAAAAGTCCATGAAATAAAACTGTACACTGCAGGGTTCAAGAAAACTTACAGTAATGATCCTGTCGATTTAAGAACGAAAATTTTATAAGTCAGATCCACTATATCAGCAACAAAATTAAATTGCAAATAAATTTGCTGCAATTTTTGGATCCTACACTGCGTACTCCTTTGAGTTGACAAATGTTTATGAATTAAAAGTGAAGTAACCGGTGTAACAAAGTAAGTTCAAGATTTCTTTCTTACACAGTGCTAGTAGTGGACAAGGACCATGTCCAGATATTCTAAGCTTTTATTTGACTTAATAATCAGTGCATTGAGAGAGCTATTCAGCAAACATATCTCCAACACTGAAGAAAATATAAAACACATTCCACCAAAGATTTCAGACAGATTTTAATGCTGGCTTAAACACTCTTGATTAATGACAATAGAAGGACAAGGACAACATCAATCAGGAGCTTGAATTAATACCTTAGTAGCATGCGGTCAATTTCTAATTTCTGCAGCTATTTTTTGGTTGTCAATTTACAAACTAAGTAGACTAACACACAACTGTGGCATTGCACTTAGACAAATATCAATACTATTTGGGGACAAAAAAACTTTAAAAAAGAAATACAATTTACCGGTTAAGACTTGCTCCGTGATAGTACTGGGCACAGATAGCTATTGAGACATCCCGTAAAGGACAATTTAAAAACAGAACGGGTGCCAGACGTAAAAACAACAACGACGACGCAAGACAATTTCATTTACACCATGTATATTACACAATAACAAACGTGACAAAAAATTATTACAAAGTCATTCAAATTTTGAATTCCCAAAATTATCCTCCTTTACACCCTTGTAGTTTTCTGTGCTTCCGAGAACGCTAGCTATCACAGGAATGACTCAGATGACGACAAATTAAATCAGAAGAATGATTTCTTACAAGTTCAAATGAGGGGGAGAGAGTAACCAGCAAAACATGTCCCGTGTCGGAAAAGTAACCAATCAACTCAATGGAATGACGGGTGAACCAAAGTCGATGATGATGTCGAGAAGCACGCGCTTCCCATAAGGAATATGCAGCTAGATAACCATTCGCAGACGTGCTTGACTTCGTCGAGCCAGAATATCAGCGCGTTATTATACGAGGCCTATAAATGGCCTCCTTTGGGCAAGCTCATGCAAATGATACACACATTCTATTCACAGCATAGCAAGGTTGAGTGCAACCACAGTGAGAGCAACCATAGCAATGAGCATTGAACAATGAAAATGACTAGGTGGAGAAGCCGACGCTTCTATTCCATGGCTTTGGCGATGAAGTCCAAGAACCTCTTGCCGTACTGCTCGGGATGCACCGTCGAGATCTCAGCTCCGGCGCCGTGCTTCACTGTTTTAGCTGCTTGAGCAGTACGCTTCTTGATGCCATAATTGGTAAGGATGTCGATGAGGGCCATGAAGTAAATTTCCTTCTTTGGCGCACCTGATGTGAGAACGCATTGCTTTCAGTTTGATCACGAACATGTGTTCGTAAATAGCAAGGTGCCAGGCAGCTAATTCTGATAGGCAGGCACCAGGGCGGCAAACAAATTGATAAAAGTTTAAGACAATTTTAGGATTTTTTTCTTCAAAAGGTAATACTTTTAGAATGCATTATTTTATTCCTTATAAATCACATTTGTATTTAACACAATAATAAACCTACTTTTGAGCAATGTTTTTAATATATGCCAAACAGCATCTGTTGGTCAATTCACAGGGTTTGTAATAATTTGAAACAATACTAAAGGTTTTAATATTAAATTGCTAAATTGATGAATAATTAATTTCAAAAAATTATTTTTGGAACTAACTCCTTAAGTTTGATCTAGAAACTAACCATTTTTTACTTTGGATTCAGTCAGACATTAGCCTATTCTTATTCAAGAATAGCAAGCCTAACTAAATATCCAAACTTCCTTCTGCTTAAATTTGGCCAAACTAATGCTGCAAAACACCCTGGGTGCAATGGATAGACAGCTTACCTTCATTACTGGCAATGGCATATATGTCAATACGGGGATCAATATCACCATTGCGGAGCAACCTATCACGAGTAGCATGAGGGCTATCTGGTGGCGTCTGACCTCCAGTGCCACTTCCCTGTTGAAATTATTCAGGGCAAGGTTAATCAGATTTGATTAAATTAGTTTCAAACCAGACTTGCGAAGTACCATACAGCTTAGGGAGGAAGCTTACCAATTTACACAAGCCAACACAACACCCCATGCACATTACAAGCTTAAGGACCACGAACGATCAATAAAAAAACAGACAAATTCAGCGCTTTTTGCATATTCAAATGAGCGATAACGTAAAGAATTAAATCAGGAAATTTGAATTCCCAATTTGCTGTAGCAGGATCTATTAACTTATTATTTTGTATTTATGAATATATTGCAAAGCGATGAACAAACTTAGCACTTGCACACCAAAAAAGTTTCAAAAACACCCAAATCCTACGTTTAATCTAAAACAGAGGCATGGAATAGCATAACACGACAATCAGATTTTACCAAGCTTTAACAGAAATCAACAACTATGACAACATTCACTATTGCATTAGAGCAATATGGTATTTGCATAAGCAAACTTAAAGCAACTGCACGCATAATCAGACCAATAAGCAGCAAGTTACGCATATGCAATGTATAGAACCTTACGACACTAGTAATGGACTTACTCTATCCATCTGACCAGCTTTCCTTAGGTTTCATGCACAGATATTCAGATTTTTACTATTTTCAGATGAACTCGTGGTACGTTTAATAGCATGCGAGCAAATTAACTTAATATGGTTTGAAAAGGAACCCTCTTCGGTACACATGCAAAATTAAAACTGATAAACGAAAATTTCAATGCAACTCACCACTGAATCATCATCGTCCTCCACACCGTTTTCTTCATCAACCTCAGTGACCTCTTTGTCGCGCTCTTCGAGCGTGGCTTTTTCAAAATCATGAACGCCAACCAAAAGACTGTAGTCCATCAAATTCAATTTGCTTAGGAACTAAACCAAGAAAGGACACTCAGTTGGACAAAAAATTCAAACTTCAATAAAAAAATGAATAAAAAACAACACGTTATTAAATGATTTCAATTTTGTACCAAACAGTAAGATAGTTCAGCAATAGCAACAATTCTGAGAATTTTCTTCTTTTCGAAAATCGCTTAGAAATGTCTCTTACATTAAATAAAATCCTCATTGCATTTATTCATTGGTTTAACATGTAAAACAGGTTTCTTACGCCAACATCAGCCGTTAGGATTTCCAGGATGCGCTCTTTAGCTTCTTCGCCAATAAATATTTTCACCCCGTCCTTCACGAAATCGTTATCTTTTAAAGTCGGTAGATCTTTTTCCTGTAAATAAAAGGTTGTCAACTTTAGATAACATTGGATCACGTTCTGACCTGTTGGAGGGCACAGAAAATACAGTAGCAAGTCATGAAATATGATAAAATGAAGATCACTAAAGCCATTCATTTGAAACTATCTAATGCATATTCGATGATTTTTTTTTTAATCTACACTTTAAAAATGCATTTATTGTAGCTTTCGTTTAAATAAAAACAAATTAATTTCAACAAGAACTTCCACTCACAATAATGTATAAGAAAATAACAGTATAAATGCATGCACACGATTATACAGTAACAGATACACCCTGCATATATACTTATGAAAGGCTCAAATATTAAATAGTAAAATACTTTCATAATAATAAAATACAGGCAACCATTCAGGAAAAAATTCTTTAAAGAACCTTCAGTATTACACTGTGAATAGTCAACTCTGCACAAAAGGCATGGACAGAAATATTTACAATAGTAAACTTTGCTTCCTCGTGCGTCTATAACATGATAAACATCACAAGTTATTAAAATGCAAAGACACGCTCATTACCAGATTATTAAAAGTGCATGAGCGTCGTTTAACTAATCAATGGGGTCAGTTCTGCGTGCACTGCTTTATAAATGTTTACCCACCTTGTTTAATGACTTGCTATCAAGACAATCGCGCAAATGCTGACATTGCAATCTACTAAACCACGAATGAGCAAACTTAATAAATTAATAATCGCATATACAGGAGTCTTTTAATGCCCTATTCCCATTGTTCAAATTACTAACGTGATACTCAATTTTGCAATTAAACAGTACGAAGGGTAAACAATTGCAATTGACATGCGTACTTTCATAAAGAGTAACAAATGCGCATTTTGAGGATTTAAGAGCAACAGTTGTCAAACAAGACCTCATTTGAGGCTAACAAATAAGCTCTACCTTCAGTAGACGTTTCTGGAAATACCCACCACCCAACTAAATTTCATTCTTCTGATGAAATTTATTACCATCATTTCGCTTATCCATGCTCAGTTGGCAAGGTGTCATAGGTTAAAAATAGAATTTAAGAGCTGAGTAATTGCCTTACATAAGCACTTGTGTTAATTTTAGAAATATTAATTAGCTTCCCATTAACAAGGAGGAAAACTATTAATTAGTGCAATGTTAAAAAATGAAAGAGTCACCAGAGAAACGGACAAAACAATAAGCAAAATGTCATGACATAGTAAACTAATAAGGACATAAGACAAATTCTTCGAAAAGAGCAAAAAACATGTGTGCAGCTAATTTTCTTTACTTTCTGACATCAATTTGAACTTTTCTAAACATTTAAAATCAGTGAAGTAGAGCAGCACCCTGAATTCGATTTTACTACAAAATGTACTGATTTTACATAATGCAATAGCTATGCATAATTAATAATAAATAATAATAATTTGGAAAAAAAAATACTTCTAAAAACTAAATATAAGAGTTTTACTTAGAAGTTAGTAGGACAACTAAAATATCGCACGTTTACTTTATCACTACATTGGCTTTTATTATCATAGAAAGAAACATAAGAATTAATTCACATTTTTTAATTTACAAAAATGATGGTATTAATTAACGTTTATGCTTACATACTTCTACTTCAGTAGTATGCACGTGTGCTGTCTATCAGCATACTGCATTCCTTGAATTCATTTCGGGTAAAATGCTGACTATACAAGTTTATAAACTGACTGATAGGAAAGATCTTCTTTCTTAGTAATATAATGACAACAAAGTAAATAAATTGATTTAATGGCTCAAAACAATGCAGCTACTTTAAACGGTTAGGCCTAATGAAGACAATATTTACCAACTAATTACTTCTTTTTCGACTTTGACACATCGTCACATTTGCAGTCTACGAAGAAAATTATACCAGAATTTTTCCATTGAATTTTAACTGAATGGCAGATTAAATTGAGTTAGTATTAACGTGAATGCTCGAACAAAATGAGTTTCTAAAAAAAGCTACACTGGGTACATACTACATAAGTGCACGGTATAAAGACCATTTCATCAGCAAAATATAAACAAATAAAACAGAGCACGCAATACACAGTAAATAATACAGCACGCATAATATCGACTCATTGGTGACCCTTACATTTCTAAACGAATAACAAGCAGAAAGAAAGTATGCCATGCAGAAATGTTATTCACATTGAACAGGGTAAATAAAAATAACAACACCACTGATGGATTCCAGGTATATACAAATGTTAAATAGGAGTCGTACCAACAAAGAATTTAGCAATTGGCATTAAGGGTCCCCATTGTCATAAAGGTCATGCAGAGTTGCATAAACATTAATCTGAAAGGAAAGTGATAATTACCCTTTCTTTTTCACTTGCTTCTCTGTCGACAGTTGATCCCTGAGTGAAAAAGGAAACAACTCAGGGATTTTGCATGTTATCAACACATTTCTTTCATACTTGAGAAAATCTGCAATGCTCGTATCAACTAGAAGCACTAGCACACTATGCACTGGCACCTTAAAAACTGTGCGGGGAGGGAGCTAAATGGCTAACGGGTTACCTTCAGGTCATATTTCTTGTGCACCGGGAAATGGCTGCTGAAGACGTTTCGCATGACGACCAAGTATGTCTCAGCCCCTTCCACAGTCAATCGGTACATTCCGCAGTATTGAGGTAGAACAGTCTTGCCATGTCGTTCAACAATGTACTGAAAGCAAGAAATAACGAATTTCAACTTGCTTCTTTCACGGAATGCTATATTTATCCAGCACTTGACTTTCCATTACTTTGGCACCCTAGAAATGCTATGCTGCACTGCCTCTGAGTGAATCGATGGCTATTTCTTTTAATAAATTCAATCAGTTTATTGTGTGGCGGATTAATTTAATAAAATTTAATCTTTTTAAAGGCTAAATCTAGTGCTACCAATGAAAACGTAAGTTTAAGTAAGAAAGAGTGACATGCCAAAATGTCAATAATACACGTTTCTTACTGAGATTATTAAATGAGACTACCATATAATAATACCAATAAATAGCTTGATATAATACTTTCGTGTGATAACAGCATTTTGACAAACCTCCACAAATGTTTTCACGAGCTTCACTTAATATTTGATCTTAACTGATTCCAAGATTACGTATTATATATAAGGTTCACGCACTTGATGAACAATGTATGTTGCGCTGTGCGGAATAACACAATGTTCTTCAAAAACACGTTCAATTTGTTTTGCACAGCTTCACGAAGAAAATCAATCGAATTAATACGCCTATCAGTTAATTAATAATCAATATTCCGTTTCAAACAGTTTGACCAAATTCCCAAAAACACTTTACTAATGAATCTAATCTATAAATTGACTATATAACCGATACATCCAGAATTTACCACTGCTCACCAGCAACGACCGTGAAAGACGCTTTCAATGTCTTCCCAGTGCAATTTAGCTCAACAGTAAAGACACAAGCGATAATCGATAAAATCGTTCGCAGCAGCTTATGATATTTAAGAGAAAAGATCTTACCGGATGATACTGCTTCAGTAAGTGATGCATGCGCTCCACCTCGTCGCTTGTCAGAGTTTTAATGAAAAACATTTTGTCGAAGGAAATGAAAAAGCGAGCCCCACTCTTGCCAGGCGAATCGGTTCCGACAGGTTGGGATTTTGTAAGTGAATACTGGAAGATAAAATTGAATTACAGCATTAGCATTGTTCGGATGCAATTTGTGAACTTTGATAGCACTCAACATTTCTTAACATACCATATAATCATGGTCGTCCAGGCCGAACCTCTCTCTTAGATTCCTAAAAACGAGTGGGCAATACTCCTTAACTTTAAAATGGCTGGGCATGTTCTCCCTGAAAATAAAGATGAGAATATCTGAGTCACAATCCCCAATAAGCCTAATAGCCCTAGTAGCCTATGTGCAGTATAAGCCCTTCTCACAAGATAAGCAGTGATCATTATACCCCATGTTGATTCCGCAGCAATTTTACCTGTGTGTAGTGTGGCAATAGTATGGAGTAATGCATCGCGTCAAAAGGGGTTAATAAACATTCAAGTTAAGTTTCATGAGGTGAATGTGCACTTCGCAGATACAATTTAGGCTAAAATGGAAAATGGTAAACTGTAACCTGAGCTTCAGCATGAGTCTAGCAGCTGTTTATTCTGCATGCGTTTCATACTTTCAAGGTCATTCGTGATCAATATCATCAACGGAGATGAGCCCATTGCTTTTCAATTGTTACAAGCATTTAAAGAAATCATGTGGGTCTGTGCAATTGATTGGCCCAATGCACGTTATATAAATATATGTTTGCATATTTTGTTTTAACTAAGTATTATCACTGCTAAATAAATGTTTGCCAAGCTGATTTGGTAGTCCGCTAGTGTCCTACATTTACGTACAGGTATTTTATATTACTTGAAAATACCCCGTTTGTTTATCAAAAATAAATAAACATTAAAGCAACTTATGTTTTCATCAAACATACAATTTCTTTTTTTTTCTTCTAAAATAACAATTTCTTTGGGGTTTTTTTTCTTTCTAAAATAACAATTTCTTTAATTTTATAAATAAACGACATTCTCAAATAACATACCGCAGGCACAAGCGGAAAATCTAAATTTAAAAATATTTGCTAAAAGAGAATTCTCTAAAACGCAACATGCGCACAGCTGTACTATAACTACATTTACATAAACATCGCGGTTGACTATTCCGTCAGCAAATTTACGCTATAGGATCGATATAATTTTTAGATCGTATCCATTAAAATGGCAATTCTGGTTGTACCTTCATGGAAAATATTTACACATAACGAGAGTGAAATATTACTTCCGGACGAATCATTCTGCTTTTTCCATGAATGCTCTCTTAGAGTGGTTCTCTAGAGATTTCGCCAAAGAGAAAAACATGTTGTAAATGGCCTTCGTGAAAGATATACAACTCATGTCGCTTGGTTATTTTCTGACTTTTTTTTTAAAGCTGGTCCCTAATTACCATAAAATCTACAGTGTACAAGTATCTGAAAATTCCCCCCTCATTACTGGACTAATATTATTCAGAAAAGGTGATCGTGTGTATGTGTAATATATTCCACTGGCGAATCTCCAAATTTTACTATTTTATATGGCAAACACGAGCGTTTAGTAAAAACGCTTTCAAACAACCGTTAATCCAGAGGAATTTATTTATGACACAATGACCCTATTCAAGCTCTAATATAAGCGTTGGCAATTCAAATTACCGCCTGTTGGTTTTTCAATTAGCACTGATCACACAGTAGTCAATAGCCTAACTCACAAAAAAATAAAGTATTCGTGTATTTGTACAGTTAAGTTGGACATCTTTTGTGAGAAAAGCACGAGACATTTTTAATGAATTTCCTGCATTATTACATCCAATTTCCGACGAAAACACGAAAAGCCATTATAGGAATGCTGAGTTTATCTCTTCAAATAACTGTACACGTACTTCTAAAAGGTTGGGGGCCACATGAACTGAGTTTTTTGTTGTTGTTTTTCCTTTCACGTCGTAACGTCCGTTATAGAAATACAATTTCCCGAGTGGCTCCAGCCTAACAGGCTTTTTAGCCCAGAGTAACATAATGCACCTACAAAAAGCCCACAATATGCGCTACACGTACGGCGTAGACACTCAAATGATGATCAAAAGATGTTCAATGGCAGTATTTGTCAAGGCCATCGTTAATTTATAATCAGGTAACAGGTATTTAGGATTAAGAGCTACATGTATGTGTGGCGTATCTTAAACGA